>BJBW01010474.1:38533-67513 GCA_004320125.1 Scolopax mira | reverse complement strand
CAAAAATTTCAGTGATATTCAGTGATATTTCAGTGATAAATTATAATTATTTGTTCCCCATATCTTTCAGGATACAGTTTATGCATCTCACTGTCTATCTCCTCTATTATATTAATGACAAATATTCTCATTCAGGTTTATGCATTTATTCACCAAGATAAAGGGTTATGAGATCAGGCCCAGAAGTAACTGTAGGAAAATGAAGCCTATTTCTGAAGGTTTTGCTACAAGGACACCATTAAATAAACATACCCATCTGGCTCACAGGTAGTGGGGAAATTTCCTAAGCTTAAGCAAACAACCTGAAACAATATCTAAGCAGGAATGGCTTTAGCAGACTTACTGCAAGAAATGGATGTTGTGCTATCAATCCATTATATAATTGGTGATAATCCTAATTTTATGGTATAAGCAATTTAAATTCTGTAATGTAAACATAATATGATGCCATTAGTAGAAACATAGGCAAACTTTTTTTACAGATATAGATGACATAAGTTTTGATACTAAGAAAAAGTATGATGATTTTACTTATTCCATTCAACTGCATTTTGGAATGGGGGGAATGCATTTTTAAGAGGACTACATTGGATCAAATATTGTAAAAAGTATATAATTGTTAAATGAGAGTTTAGATTTAACAGATGGTGAGATTAGGTGACCAGGATGGCTTGACTTTGAAGAAGATAGCTTCTGTTATGAACACCTCCACTGAAGGAGCTGGTACCTCAGTCACTGCCATAGCTACTCCACGCAGGGTCATCCCTGATAGCACTAGCCAAATTCATTGTGCATGTAATGGCAGAGCCAGAAAAGCATAAACTCAGTTTTTAATAAACAAACTCGGAATGATAACGTAATGTTTCTTGTGTCCTGCAGTTCCAAACAGTCTCAGCACTGTAATGATTTCAGTTCTTGATGGTGCTAGTCAACTGAGACTATAATTAAAAAAGATAGAACTATAAGAGAGAACTGCGGTGGAACAGGTAAAAGAAAAGAACACCTCTGTTATTTGAGCATATCTAGAGCCATGTGAATACTGAAAACTCCCTCAGGCATCAACTCTCATTTTTTTTGGTCACAGATTGGGTATTTCAGAATCAAGTAGGTCAGTACATCTTTTCCATCAAACTGTATGTCCTGGGTCTGGTGGGGATAGAGTTCATTCTCCCCAGGCTCCAGCAGGGACACAGGTATCCCATCCCATGGGAGCCATGCCCAGGGGAGGCAGAGGAAGTCCCCACGGGGGAGTGGAGTGGGCTGGGGCATCCCAGGTGTGGTCAGCAAGTGGTGCTATCATAATCATGGTTCCTCCTTGTGTTATTGTTGTTGTTTTATTGTTCCCTTTGCTGTTCTGTTAAATTGCCTTTGTCTCAAGCCACGAGTTTTGCCTTTTTCTTCCGATTCTTCCCTCCTGGCCATGGTGGCAATGGGGGGCCAATCTGAGTGACTGACTGCCACCTGGTCCTTTGTTGCCATCTGAGGCCAAACCTATAGAATGGAGATCTATAATAACTATAACAGAATGTAGTTCCTTTGCCTTCTGACAGGGAGAATGATCAGTTTTAGAATGTGTCAAAAGCTTGCTTTTTCACTGGGGAGAAGAGTAAATTTGAAAGAAGGTGACCAGCATATTCTTCCACAATTGTAAGTCTGAAAATTTTAAGTCTGAAAAGGTATGTTGCCCAGTTACCATTCTTGTACCAGAAAGGTTTTTTTCTGCTAGTGCTAATAAAGAGCTTTGTGGTTTGATGCTAAGAGTGGTGAGGGCTAAAGCTGAGAGTAATAACTGAGAAGTCAGAATAACAGTTTGAATTGTATTTTAACGCAACAGGGATTGTGCTGAGTTAAAAATATTGCTAGCAGAATCATTTGAGGGTAAAAAGAATCTACCGCTCACTGTTTGGCAGACTCTGATCAAAGAAAGAAAAAGCTGAATGAACCCCCTCCCCTGTTTATGAAGAGTATCCTTACGATGTATTTATTACCTGTCTGGCCACTTCGAAAACGCTATTAGAATGATTTTGGTATGCAGGTGAAAGAGAACATTTCTCTTTCATATCTTTGCTAATGCTTATGCAAGCCAGCTTGTATGACTATACTGTTGCTTGGAATTCTGTTCATATTGTATTAATTCCAGTCTCTTTAAGTTTCATATGTTCAGTTCCTAGATATATTTTTCTTCTTTTCATGGTTACTTACCTTTGTTTGAAACCAAATTCCTGTTGCATAAGAAGACAGTCTCTCATGCTGATATGGGAATGTCTGTCAAACTGTTAGGGTTTTTTTTTATTTATTATCCTTTATTTTTGTCCACCAGCTACTTCACAAAGGTCTGTGAATGCTGACTAAGTGGAACAATGTGTTAATATCTTTAAATTGGCTGTATGGGACTCTGTAGCACCCTCCACATCCCCCAGAAAACCCAAGATGTTGGAATACAAATTAAAAACAGCTGAAAAAAAAATCCTGCATTTAAATTCACAATATAATTTCAATAGGAAAAAGTAAGTTTATTTTTCTTTAACTTTTTTTACGTCTAGAAAATAATTACATTGTTTTAGGCTGCCTATATTGAGTTGAGAATGATGTGAAAAGCCCATGTATTCTTTTTCCATCTTCTGAAAAATGATAATTTTACAGGTGTTAGGATCCATCTTCTTTCAAAGATATAATGACATGTTTTTGTCTCTTATCTATCCTTAAAACATTAAATCTTTTATATGACTTGGTTGACAGTTTTTGAAGGATAACCTTTTCAACATCATAAAATAAATGAAAGCGGTGAAGGATTTAGATTCAAAATGCTTTACCAGTGCACTCATAATTTGATGAGCACTGCTATCATTTTTCTAAAATGGCATTAGATTAAATCTTATTCATCCAGCAAATTCTTTTGAAGAGTCTCACCTTTAAAAGTTGATGACACAAACCAGCTTGAAAATGTGATTGTGGTATTTCAGATGCCCTGTCTCTAGAGTCAGTTATTTATGATGCATGGTGACTATTTTGTATGTTTCTTTACAAGACTCATTACCTTAGTATTACTATTCTAAAAAATAAACTTACAAGGACATAATATATTTCCCTGTCCATACTAAGATCTTGTCTCTAGTAACTTAGCACATTTTTCTGCAGGCATTCATGTCAGCAGCATACAGCCATGATGTGAAAGGAAATTGCTTCTAATGCCTCTAAAATTGCTTGCTTGACTTGAATTAATCTTAATCGAATTTCTGTCTGAGATGTTTAAAAACCTTACAGAATCCCATCCTTTGAGCACAGCTTTGCTAATTTGATTCTACATTCCAAAGTGATGACAAATTTTGAGGCCCTGCAGGGCTGCTGTTGCTGATAATGTTTCTATGTGTGTGGCATGAACCACGCTGTTCATTAATGCAGCATACCTTTAGAATGAATGTCCTCGTAGAATAGTTAAAGATGAAAAAAATAGTTAAAGATGAAAATTCATTGTTTTCCCATTTAAGTGTGTTGCCTCCTTGTCTAAGGGACCCAGTGTATATTCTGTCTTCAGAAAGAAAAATAGAGTGCATTTACCTTCAGATATTTAATTTGGGAAGAAAGCCAAATTACTAACCTTATAAATGTGATTATTTTTTAATCAAGTCAATCAAAAAACAAGAGATTTTCTACAACAGAGAAAAAAACAGAAAGGGCAGAAAGATCTGCCATAGAAATCACTTTGAGTTTGTAACACTTTGAATAAGTTTCAGATACCTGATAAATTGAATCGTTTCTTTCTATACGAGTTACCAATTACTGAACTGTATATAATTAACTCTCTTAGGTATTTCTAAACTTACAATGTTAGTTAATTGTACAATTTTTGTTTTAACTTAATGTCAAAGTTGTTCTTGAAGGTACATTTTCTAAAACCTTTTGTAAGAAAAACTGTTCCCATTGATATCAAGTTGGTCACAGTGGATGTTCTTTTTTTCTCTAAAAATAAAACATTGTTAATAATCTTTCTCATTGTTTGAGGAAAATCTCACTGAAACAGTATTCTGTTAAAATAAGAGTCCCCTAAGTGTGCTGCCTAGTAATACAATTCCAAGAATTATCCATAAAGAAACAGTTTATATACTGAGAAATAAGGTGCTAGGTCTCAGTTTGGATTTTCTGTTTTCTACACTGATTGCTCATTCAAAGAGCAGTGGATTTTGTCTAGTATTCTTTCTGTGAAACAGGTTCTACTTGCTGTAATATCTAATATAGAATATATTAGCTGACAGCAGTAAGCAATGTATTTTCCTTGGCTTTGCCTCACATTTTGTGACCTATGGTATGTCCCATTGCAGATTAACATGATGTACTGTAAGCATCCTGATGCAGCAGGAGTGTCAGATGTACAGTTGTAGTTAGAGAATCATCTTATTTTTTATTCTAAGTAATACTTATCAAGCTCTTTGGAGCTCTATATGTGTAACTAATGAACTTTGCAGCTTTGTGGGTAGAATTAAAATTTGACAAACATTTTTTTAGTGTGGAAAAAGCCATTTTCTTAGAGAATTTTTTTTTAATCTAAATGTAAAATCTGCATGTAATGTATTATTCCTCAATACATTTGTCCCGGTTTGAGGTAAAACCGAGCCAGTTTTGTGTTCTGTAATTTTACATTTTAGTTAGGCCTCCTCTAACTCTCTGAAATTAATGGCATATTGTGGAGCAAACTGCTTGTTCTCAGGATGATGAGGCCAATGTTTGTGCTCCGTGTGAAGGGATGGTGAGCAGAGAGGCCCTTGCTTAAACTTATTGCCATAACAACCAAGGGCAGCCAATTTTCATTATTTGCCCCTTAGAAAGTTGGAAATGGAAAAGCGTAGAGGGGTCCTACCTGTAGGGAGGAAGAGACAGGAGAGGTGACCCAAACCTGCCTTTGATCCAGATACGTGTGTTCCTGACTCGAGCTGGAATCCAGTTCCCATCCATTGCGAGTCCAGTCTGGGATTTCCCCAGAGCCCTACAGTGATAGGACTGTCATCCTGGGAGCTTGATACAGTTTGTATATATTGTATCTATTTCATTATTTTCTTCTTTTTTTATTTTAATTCTTTGTTAAAGTAGTTTAGTTCATTCTAAACTTCTGTATCTCCTTATCTCTTCCTCTCCTCTCTTTTGGGGGAGGAAGGGCCATATGCTGGTCTGGTTGCAGTGATTTCATCTGAAACCACGACAGGTTATTTTTGATAGGTTAATTTATATAATTTTGATGGGTATGCTTACCAATAATTAATATTTGTATTGAAATAGTCACAGGGAGAACAGGCTATAAATAATGCAACTACCTTGCACATACATCCATATACAGACATATATTTCAAAATCATGGAAGAAAGATGCGGTATTTAAGGTCAGACTTACTCTATAATGCACATTTTCTCACTCTAATTAATGAAAGGCCTCACTGATTTCAATAGCAATGAGGGGTGACAGTTCTTGAAGTAACTCTAACAGTTAACTCTTCCTGTTTTCTCCAGTATGCTGGATTCTTTTGCATGAAGCAACCAGCTTTCCACTTCTTATTTTATGATGTTCTTCACCACATATCATGGCAGTGAGATTTTTTCTGTAAAGCAATATCTAATCTCTTCTTATTATGTGCTCCACAGGGATTTCCTTAATTTTGATGAGCCCATTATTATGCTGTTATCTTCATTTGTTCAGTATGCTACTAAACTAGCAGTTCCTCTGAGATGGTGAGAAAAATGCCATATGTTTTATGACTTTTATTTCTTTTTTATGCAATCTGTTTTACACAATTTCTTTTTTTTTAACTTCATTCCTGTTGACCCTGAAAAGATAGATTTAGCACCATACAGTTTAATGACTATGGTACTGTCTGGTAGGTTTTTTTCAGTAAGTAGCTATTCTGTAGCCTGCACTGACTTTGACCTGCTTTGACACCAGTATCTACAGAGAATGAATTGAGAATATTCTCTGTGAGTAAATCTCCACTTGGCTTACCATACCCACTTCTCAGACTTGAGCACTGTGAAGTGATGTCTTCAGAAGAGGTATCCTGGGAAGAGTATATGGATGCTGCCTGGCTGTATAGAGATGGGGTCAGGAAGGCTAGGGCGCAGTTGGAGCTGAACTTGGCAAGGGTTTCTATAGTTATGTTAGCAAGAAAAGGAAGGTCAAAGTACCCCCCTGATGAGCAAGACTGGCAAACTGGTACCAAGGGCTGAAGGGAAGGCTGAGTACTCAACAAAATTTTTGCCTGAGTCTTCACTGGAAGCCCTCTCTCCCCACATCTCTCGAGTGGATGGACCACAAGGCAGGGACTGCCCTCCCATTATCCATTAATGGATAAATGTATATAGTACGGAGAGTGTAGAAGGAAAACAATAACCTAAAAGTGAATATTTCTAACATTTCTAAGGCTGTTAAAACATGGGCCTGAGGGTAAAAAATGTTTTGCTGTCTTAGTCTTCTGTACATGCATGTTGCATGTATAGGAGTATATGCACAGACACACTGTGTCTTATTCTTACACACACACTGAGTGTCTTCTTCAAGACTATCCCGGAGTTAGGGGAGAAGAATTACACTGCTGAACTCTTATGCAAGAGCAATCTAACTACACTTGTTCAGACATGGATCAGACTTGTAATATTATATACTCTAGACAGTTGTGGGGTTGGTTGGTTTTTCTCCAGGGAAAGTTCAGTGTACATTTTTGCTTAAACAAGGAATCTGTGTTGGCTAATTTTTAGTTTTCTGGAAAAAAAAAAGACTGCATGCTGCTATACAATAAAGTTTAGAAAGAAATAGTCTGTTGTTTCAAGAGACTCTACTGGAAAAAAATAATTAGTGATTACAGAAATTTCTTTTTTTTAATGCATATTATGCTGTTAATGTACAATGTCACAAAAATTTCTAGAGAAAATTACCTAGGCAGGAAATTTGCAGATTTTTTTTCTCAACACCTGGCTTTAGTGTGATATAATGATCATTTTGTTCTGCTCTTCTGTTTTTGTTCTAATCAGTCAGAATTTTAATCAGCTCATTAGAAGACCTATTACTAGAATGCATATTATGATTGTTGAAAATTTTTTTTTTTAAATGCCTCACACAAATTTAAAAGTCCAAACTTTGCTCTATATGACTTTTTTTTCTGTTGTTGAAAAGCCTGCATTGCATTGAACTGTCTTTTAACTTTTTCAATGATAATACAATTTTTGCCCTAAAGTTTACAGTTACTCAGAAATCAATCTGGTTTTAATATTAAAGATGCAGAGTTCCTGTCAGAAATTCTTATGGATTTCTTAAAAGGAAAAAAAGATCCTTTCTGAAGGAAGTTGAAAGAATAAAGGAATTGAGCTTTGGCTGCAGGCTATGTTGTTTTATGGCCTCTCTTAGTCCATGACATCAGAGAATTTTCTTTGCCATACTTTTTGTCAGTATGGAAATATTAAATAATAGCACACAAATACTTCTTGTGTTTACAGGTGAACTAATTAGTTCTGTGTCTGTAAGCAGCTTGCAACCCTGCATTTTACTATATAAAATACCATATACTATGTATTCTTGACAATTGAATTAGTCACCCCCATAAAATGTGGTATTTTTTTTCCTAAAATATAGGGAAAAAAAAGTCTTACTCTAGTGATTCAAGTGTTTTAACCAAGAGTATGTAATAAAATGGTTCAGTTATACTAAATGTCACAATCTAACTGTCCAATAATATCTTATTTAGATACTATTAAACAGACATTTTTTATTTTGTTAGATTACCTTTTATTTTTAAGTAAGCTTATTCTGCAAGTTTCACAGCAATATAGGAAATTAGAAAAATAGGTGCAAACTATAAATTTTTTATTTATATTTCATGTTTTTGGAGCTCTTTCTTTGACCTACCTGTTTTGTAAAAGCTCACAATTATTGTCCACAGGACTGACATAATGTAAGTTTCCTTACTATGAAAATGTAAAGTTATCATCAGCTCCTCAACATCAGTGTTACTCAGAAAATTCATTACAGGGTAAGTGCCGGAAGTTCTTTTTTACTTTAAAGCCTACCCATTTTTTTTTACAATATGTACTTTATGCTCTCTCTTTCAAAGTATCCAATTAACTCCTTAGAACACTTTTCAGTCTTTGCATGTATGCATTATTTTCTTTTTTTCATGTACCCAGCAAATGCCCCACATTCATTGCTATTTTCTAAGAATCATGGGAACGTTTAAATTAAGTTCTTTTTTATGTTAACTCAGATGACCTTGCCCTGTCTCCGTTACTTACACTCAGATTCTTGCGTATACTCTGCAGCTTCATCACCTGCTCAGAGCCATCACCTGCAGAGAACTCTGTAAGGTTATTTTAGTTCACATGCCACTTAAATTAGCTATTGAGGAGCAAAAACCATATTTAATTATTTAGTTAATTAATTTTTTCTAAGTGCCTAACTTATTAATTTATGCATTGATAGTGCAATATTTTTTGAGAACGTAAGCCTATATTTGCAAAGCTCTATCTGCCAATTTCTTTGGCAATAACTACATATTGGAAAGCTCTGCATTTTATGAGTCCTCCCAATTAGTTTTAGCAGAACTGAAATAAATGCTGTATGTATAGCTACTAGATATAGCAAGGATATTCAGTTTGTTGTCTGCAAACTCCTGTGGGGCAGTAGACTACTTTCAAGAAATTCAGAGAAGTAAATAACAAAAATAATCTTAGATATGCTTAATGTCAATCTGTATTGGAAATAATCTATAAATGGGGAAATGATTGGAGGATAAAATGAGGGAAGGTAGTACACATTTAAAAATACAAAGATTTTTAAAAGCAGTGAATTTATCTGACATATTGTGCAAGCTGTTTCTTCTAGTGCAGAGAATTCTAAACTTCTAGGAATCTGCTTGAGATCCCAAAGGACCAGAATAATTCCCCTATGGAATGCAAATTTCTACTTTTGATTTTTGGTTTGGATTTTTTTATTTTTTTAATTAAGAAACACCTTCTCTCACTTAGACTTGTTATGCCTGAATGCTGACAATGATGTTTTACCAAGCTTTACTGATAGAAACAATAGCCATGTAAAGGGGTGTGAACTACATAAGATTCCACTCTCTATTTATTTAAAGACAGTTGTTTGAGTACTCTACAAAAACAGCTGTAGCTTGGCAGAGCATTTGCAGCTATTTTTTCCAGTTGCTTTATTCATGGTTGCATTAGTTATATCTGAAGTTACCAGTTGTTTTCTTTCCTGTTCCTCCACAATGTCAAAGTGGTTTTTGTGGTGTGTGGTTTCTGTTTTTAATAGTGCCTGCCTCCTTTAGCAGGGACTTCAGTCTTCCCTTTATTTGGCCTGGAGACAGACTCAGTTTTGATGGTGGTACAGGAGCCTTATGTAGCTAAAAGCAATATGTAAATCATCAGTTTTCCTGTATTTTTAGATTTCATATTCAGATTCCTAGCTGGTTTACTCTTTAGTTCAACAAGTCTTTATAACAACATGTTTCAATAAAGCTTTTTTTTTAAAAATCCAGTAGATGTTTACCTACAGCAAGATATAGTAAACCCAGGCTTTTACCTAAACACAAAAGTAGTAGCCTATATAAAACCAGAAAAATTAGTTGCCTAGAGCATTAAATGATCACAAACTTTTTGGCAATGTGCAGCTGGACTATTTGTGCGTGGTTTTTATTTTGTCCATTTATTAATGTTTTACATAGTCTAACATATTACATGCGTGCTGATTGTGAAGAATATTCCCCTTTCACAGCATAAATGAAATACCCAAAGAGTTCAGGTTCCTCAATAACACATTCGCAGAAGGACCTTCTGAAAAAGGTAGCGTTGGTACCATATAATAATTCATGGAAAAGTGTTCAGTTGCTATTGAACATTCTTGCTTCATTTTTCTCTTTTCTCTCCTACCCGGTAAGAACATATTCATCATCATAGACAAAGAATGACATTTTTCCAAATACTTGATATAAACAGGGAGAAATTACTCTTTTGCTCTACTGAGTATGTCATACAGGATTTGTCCTTTATTATAAAGCATTTTAAATGCTATTTTTTATTCCTCAAAATGCTGTTGCATGGTTCACTGATTCCACCATTCTGTGTCTAGACTAGGTTTCTTCAAGTGTGGTGCCTGAATGTATTTCTAAGATTCCCTTTGTGCTTTGACTTTGAGTATTCAGCTGAATCATATTGTGTATCTGGTGAATTTTTTTTTAGGTAGCTTTAAATCATTTTAATTTCAACATTCTCAGTGATTAGTATGTTTTAATAGAGGTATGCCTAGTATAGCATATTCATTCATGGTTTTCTCTCTTCATATTTTATTATATTCTGTCGGCTAGTACATATTTAAAGACCGTTTAGATCTGTAGGGTGTTAATTTTTATGGTATTTGGGGATGTTTTTTTAATTATTTTTTTTAATTTTGCATTGCACAAATACTTAATAATTGTTTCCCTATGCTTTAAAATAAAAAATTTAATCTGAGGTTTATTTCACACTTCATGCTTAATTAGACAATCCACAGACCTGTTGCAAAATAATTTTATTTCCTACTCCATTTTGACTGTCTCCAAATACTGATTGCCCAGTTGGAGTAACTGAGGGAAGCAACATTTATTTATAAATATAATAAATCTTGTAAAAGTCATCCTTTTTCTCTGTTAAATATTCTTTTATTGCAATTTATGTGATTAATTGTGGTCAGGTATAAGATCTATTCAGCAAATAGCAGTGGGGCTGAACAGCTTTCAGACACCAATTGTTTGGATGCTCTCTTTGAATGTTTCTAATGTGTTGTGGCTCACTTACATACTATGTCTTTGCTCTATGAATGAAAGTTTTTTTTTAACAGAAGGACAGCAAAGAATGAGTAGTAAATACTGTGTGCTTATTTACTACCCTCACTTCAAATATACAAAGCGTAAATGCTAAAGTGAGTGTTCACACTGTCTAACTTCAGGCATTCAGGTAATACGTGTGTTTAGAATTGCTCTGAATATTGTCAGATAAGATGGAGAAGTAATTTTATTATGGGTTTGTAATTTTATTCTGGACTTTTTATTGGAACTATTAAACATTTCTACTAAGCACAGAAGAGGAGAAAATGCAGAGCCTCTACAATGACCTTGAAGAGAAAAGTTGAGTAAACTACCAAAACATTACCTTTGCTAGTGAATTTAACAAGCTGGACCAAAGCCCTTGTCTGCAGTGAATAAAGCACTCAAGAAATTTCAGACCACTTAAAAGCTTTACTCACCTTGTCTGCATTAGAAATCAATAGCCTTTTAGTAAGATTTTAAGCAATCTCAACAATCCTTTGGAACAATCAGAATAGAAACAATTAACTAAATAAATACCTGAAACTAGGATATAAAATGCAATTACTTTTATCACATTTTATAATAGTGACATTGACTGAAATGGTACAGAATTTTTAGTAAGTGTAATTGATCATTGTTTTGATAATGTGTAACAGGTCCAGTAGCACACTGGTCCCATTTTAATTGGTTAATACTCTATTATGGTCTTGGGCACCTTCTGAACTGCCATCAACCT
This sequence comes from Scolopax mira, assembly GCA_004320125.1. NCBI lineage: Eukaryota > Metazoa > Chordata > Aves > Charadriiformes > Scolopacidae > Scolopax > Scolopax mira. Next base: position 55,958 of record BJBW01010474.1, on the reverse strand, counting down.
TTCTTACAACATGTAGAATTTCCTTCAGTAAATCCCCTTTGGGTCTTGATTAAATTTAGTGTTGTTTAGATAAACTCTCAATGTGACCACAATTTGAGATGCTTTAGTTAGAAGTTTCTCCTGAAAGATTCCTATTCCTAGATATGGTATTATCTGAAATAAAATAATAGATAAACTAGAGAGCATAATCTGTTAAGAAATATTCTTCTTGATTATGCTAAGAAGAAAATTTCAGACTATTTTATTAGTTATAGGTAATTGAACTATTAATTTGAGAAACTATTATTCGTAGTATTTTTCAGTTAGTAGGCTGCCAATTTGGCTCTCCATTCCACTTTAAAGTGTAGATGTTTCATCAGTTCAAGTGTCATCTTGCCAAGAAAGGTGACTTGGCAGACTCAACTAGTCCAAAGCATCTTGACACAACATCACTTGTAACTCAGTTTATTTTGGAAAAGAAAAGTATTTCAAGACCCCTGTTTTGAATTCAGATCTGCATGAATGATGCTTGTTAGGGTATCAGTCCAGGGCTGTCTTGCAGAAAGAAATCCAGAAATAATAACTGAGAAAGATGTCTCAGTGAATATCACTGATCAGTCCAAGTGATGATAATTATTTAGCAACTAAATTCAAGTTCTCTGTTTTCCATTTTTAAAAGATCCATGTTTTTGCAGTCTGCTTATAGAACCACAGAATTCTCATGGTTGGAAGGGACCTTTGCGATCATCAAATCCAACAAAAAAAAAACCCAAACCAAAACAAACCACAAAAAACCAAACCCCACACAAACAAACCACAAACAGACACAAACCAACAGTCTCATGCACTAGAGCATGCCCTGAAGTGCCACATCTACACATTTCTTAAATACCTCCAGTGCTGGTGACTCCACCACCTCCCTGGGCAGGCTGTTCCAGGGCCTGACCACCCTCTCAGGAAAGTAATTTCTCCTAATATCTAATGTAAACCTCCCCTGCCACATTTCCTCTGTTCCTGTCATTACTCCCTTGGGAGAGGAGGCCAACACCCATCTTTCTACAACCTTCTTAAAGGTACAACCTTCCTTTACAAAGTAGTTGTAGAGGGCAATAAGTTCTTCCCTCAGCCTCCTCTTCTCCAAACTAACTGTGCCCAGTTCCCTCAGCCTCTCCTCCTATGACTTGTTTTCCAGAGCCCTCCCCAGCTTGGTGGCTCTCCTCTAGACACGCTCCAGCCCCTCAATGTCCTTCTTGGAGTTAGGGGCCCAGGACTGAACACAGCCCTCAAGGTGAGACCTCACCAGTGCCGAGTCCAGAGTCACCATCGCTGCCCTGCTCCTGCTGGCCACGCTATTGCTGATACAAGCCAGGATGCTATTGGCCTTCTTGGCCACCTAGGCACACTGCTGGCTCATGTTAAGCCAGCTGCCCACCAACACCCCCAGCTCCTTTTCTGCTGGGCAGCTCTCCAGCCATTCTTCTCCAAGCCTTTAGCGTTGCCTTTAGGATTTTGTTTAAAGACAACTGTGAATCAAAAGGTCTTAGAAAACAGATTTTTTTAATTTTTTTTTTTTTTAATTCTGTTTTATACTTCACAATCTGAAGTTATTTGGTGGGGCTCTTTTCAAATAGAAGTTAGAAAAGAACAATTAGAAATAAACTAAGTGTACACTAGTGCCACATATTAGAGGAGTATGGTAAGCAATAAAAGGAAGTAGGTCTAGGAAGTGTGTTGAGGATAAAATGAATTTGCTAATACTTAAAGGAGAGGAAATAAGTAATAGGAAGCATTTGTAATGAAAAGATCCACAGGCAGAATGTTCTCAAGAATATTCTTATGTTGGATATTGTCTCTAGTATGCAGCAACCTTGTTTTCGAAAAATTATCCAGAATTAAAAGTCAAGAAATTTAGTAGGAATAGGTTTAGAAAAGGCCCACATGTAGCTCTTGATGTCCTACAAATCAGATCGTGTGACCTACCTAGGTAGATAGTCAAGTTATCTGTTAGTAAAAGCAGATTTATATGTCTCTAGATGTTTTTTTTTCAGCATTTTATGCAGTTTCTTGATTACTTTATTAATGACTATTGAATAAAACAAGATTATTTCTCCACATTAGTAAGACATTATGATCTTGTGAAAGACACTTAGGGTTAGTTTCATGCTTTTCATTGTACAAATCCATTCCAGTAATCATGTATGTAGTGTAACTTTTTGTCAGTTCTATTTGATTTATTTTGCTTTTTACCTTCAGTTTTTCCTCAGGGATCCATGCATAGACTGAACTGCTTATGCTGAAATAAATATTCTGTGTTAGTTTACATTTACTCATAGATTCACCTACAGAAACATGCTTTCTTGTAATTAACATGCCAAAGCCTTGTATTTTTACTATTGGCATCCTAAAGACACTGATACATTTAAACATTTAAACATGAAAATTTTCTGAGGTATGGTCCTAATTATAATTTGTTTAATTACTAACTCACAGGTATCCAGTCATCTGCATTTTAGTTTTCATTTTTAATAAAGTCCTAGATGTACCAAAATGTACCAAATAAAACATTTGCATGCTAGATATACTTTTTTAACAACCTTTTTTTTCCCCCCACTGCTTATTTTAGGTCTTAACTTTGGAGGTTGTCATTTAAATGAATGCATAAAGGTCTCCTCAGGGTTTTTCTCTTATTTAAATAAATTGAATGGAATTGATTTAGCATTCCTATTACAATTTGTTAAACTTACTTAGGCTGTTAGGGGACATAATGTCACTAGACTTTATTATGGATTACAGAGGGGGAAAAAAAAGAGAACTGCTCAACAGGTTGTTTTAATTTTCAGTTGTGTAGCGTGCACAAAATGCTCCCTTTGTGGCAAAATTTTTGATCCTGTTTATTTACATATAACTTTTATATAGTTTCAGAAAACAAAACAAGCAAGATACATTTTTAAGTTTCATTACATAGTTCTTTTAAATTAAGAGTCTCCATTAAGTAATTATAATAACCATCTCTATTCAAATAAACATCCTAGTTATAGCATCCCCATTAAAAAAATATTTGTTATTTCTTAGTCAATCAAGAGAATAAAATAAAATTAATTTCCTATGTCCAAATATGGTCATCTAGAAACTAGGAACGCTGGCCCCACCTATGACATATGGGGTGTTATGTTGGAAAGTAGTGATTTTGAAAATTATATGAAGCCAGGCTAGAAAACAGGTTGAACATCACAGTGATGCTAAAGTTAAAAGTCTAATGTGATCCAAGACATAAAAACAGAATTATACCAAAAAAAGGTGGAAAGATGGATACTGCCTTCGTACAAATAGGAGAGTAACTGCTTTCGGAACCCATAATTTGAGGAAGATGCTGTAAACACTAAAGAGGTTCAGACAAGACCCATAAATATGGTTATGAGATTGGAATGGAAGGACTTTGAAGCCTGAACTGGAATCAGTTTAAGAAAATCCCCCAGTCTGTGTGATGCAAAAGGACAAGCTGACTGCAATAATCCTTATTCTGCTGAATAACTATGAACTCTTTTTTTAATGACAAAGGTTATTAAGCTTTTGATCCAGAAAATTAAGAAAAATACATTCTTCGAGGCCTGATATAGACATATTTAATCCATTAAGTTTAAAAATTGCTGGTTATTAGTCCTTGGTGTTTCATGGTTGATAATCTTTCCTGGATTCATTTGAAAATACCCTGGGTTAAAACATTTTTTTAAATTCCTTTTAACTATGTTATTGTGTTGGAGTTATCTAAAACGTTTGAGTATATTGAGTAATTTTTTTAAAGGCTCTAATTTACACTAAATACAATATAAAATGCTTGTCTACAGTATATTCTTGATGGCCCCATTCTGATGATTTATTACTACAATCTATGATCACAGCAACAGTTCTTCGATGATGTGCAGAACTGGAACAATAAATCTCTGGTATAATATCTGAAAATCTGATACATGCTATGAATTTAATTTAGCAGTGTGTGAAGATTTGTGTGTGTTGTGGTGGCGTGAGGAATTTAGTGATCTGTAGTCAGCAAAGAAATACAAACATTTTCAGAGGACAACTCAGATCATGGATAGGCCAGTTTACACAGGGAAGGTGTCACAGCCGGCTTTAGGACTCCTGGCTGAAGTCTCATGACATGTGACGTGAAAGGTAAGCCTAAAGTTCAGAACCCTCATCTCAGAAGTATTTAGGTAACAAACTCTCATTGATATATTTTTGTTTGGATTTAACATCTAAATAACTTTAAGGATCTGAACCTTAAGATATGTATCCAAGGCTACACGGGAGCAAGAAAGTGACTCACCTAGCCATCAGGATTGGCACATGCACATCCCTCCACCCTCCCACTATCTTTCGAACATCTTATTGCTCTAAGAGGAAGAATTTTAATGACCGGATGGTTGTGAGCTATTCCTGACAAAGTAGTGATACTAAAAGGGCTTAGGGGTCATGGTCTAGAACCAGAAATATAAGACCCAGCACAGTAATGCTATAACAAGCCAAGTCCCTTAGTTTACAAATAGGCAAATACTGAATAAAATAAGTGATGCTGTATTACGTTGCATTAGTGAGATCATTATAGCTATGCCTTCTATGCTTTATAACAGAGGCTGAAAAATTGGAAAATATTTGTGCAAAAGAAAAAACAAGGTCAGATTCAAGGTCAAAAAGCCTGATTTTGGATGAAAGAAAGGAAGCTCTATCTGGCTATTTTATTCAAGAAAAAACTGAGACACTATTTAATATATCTATTGGTATTCCCATGGAGAGAAAATTTGTGATGGTAGAAGGCTCTTTAGTCTGTCTGGCAAAGATATAAGAAGGCCTGGTACCTGGAGTCTGATGCTGGAAAAATTCAGATTAGGTACTTTATGCATATTTTATTAAAGAAATTTGGGAAATGAAACAGTGGGTGCATTTTTCACTGCTTCACATACTTAAATATGGAAGCTTTGGGGTATTTTGGTTTTTGTTTGTTTTTAATAAACTACAGTAAATTCAAAAAGTTATAGGGTTGGTCATGGGCATGTTTGTGTGAAACTCTGCTATATGATGCAGGTTACAAGTAACAACGGATGACAATAATCCCCATTTCTTACCTTTAGAGCCCATTATATTCATTTTTTACTGTGTGACTTGTGATAGTATCTGGAGAAAACAAACTTAGATTATGTTTTCTATGCTGTTAAACACCAAACATGCATGTTGGAAACACTGCTTTGGTTCTAGAGATTTGTCAATCCAAATAGTTAATAATGAATAAGCAATTTGCTTCAGTTAAATATAGTAATTCTCATATATATCTGGAAGAATTATCTGTGAAGAACAAGTGGCTGAGTTGGCTCCTTTGTAGCAACAGTGGTTCTGGCAGAAATGAAGAATGCTGGTGGGAAGACAGTGTGTTCTTTTGTTAGAATACAGGAGTCGAACTGATTCCGAACCTCCTCAGTCAGGTTCACTGGGCAATGATTTTGCAAAGTAGCCTGGTAGAGGTAACTTCTTTGAATTACTTAAACAGCCCAAAGTTTTAAAACTTGCAAATGATTTTCAGTAACGTTGGCTCTGTCCACAGAAGCAAAATGGATAACAGAATATCAGATAATGATATTTGATAAATAAATACATATCCTATGATACTTAATTTATCATTTGGAGTATTCCAGGTATTCAAATACTAGGCTACTAATAAACAGGTGTGACTTTTATCCAACTGCCTGCAACTATAGACTGAATGCAGAGATTCTGTCACTAACAAAATCCATGTTGAAATTCTAGAATTGAAGCATTCTAGAATTGAAAGCATCCTAAACTTCTGTGAGCTCCTTCTCACCATCCAGCTTTAACCGTAGTCGGTTACTGTAATATGTGAATAAGCTTCTATGCTTACTTTTAGAAACTGTGACTTCTGAAACAAAAGACACAACCCATTTACATTCAAAAACAAATAGGAAGCCATAGATTTCATAATGCTCATACTAAAATAGGCTAACTAATCATGTCAATTGCATTGATGAATCTTTAGGTGATACATATCAGAGCATAAATCTGCTTAATTTGTTTTCCATTTTTTCTGAAGAATTGAGGTAGTACTTTTGTGTATCTTCAAATATCATCTCAGTAATTTGCAAATTAATATACTATTTGGTTGCGATTTTTTTTTTCCTTCTTTTAGACTGATGTTGTCTTATGGATTTGGTAGCGTGAAGAAAGCAGTAAATTTCACCAAGGGAAGAGAATGTGCTTGACACCTGTTATGATGTGGCTTTATTGAAAAAGTTGTGGGACTAGAATTCTTGAATAATTATCCTCAAATGATTTCTGGCATGCTGTCCTGATACCACTGTAATATCAGAACACCTCAGAAATCAATTAATTTACAATCTGTAGCACTTGTGAGGAACTATTATTTTCCCAGACAGAAGTGAGTGAGATTAAAAAGTTTTCCCAAGGTCAGACACAAAATTACTACAGAGGTAGACACTAACTGGAGACAAAAAGAAATCAGATTTTTGTTCTATTAATTTGGAGTTTTCTTTGTGCAATACAGAATGAAAGCAATTGGGAATTCCTATGAAAGTTATTGAAAATTTATATGTGGATAAAAGCATTATGCTTTGTTGATCTTGAGTTTTTGAAGTTGTTTTTTACTGTAAAAAAATAAACAAATGAAAAGTGATATCCAAAAAATTGTAAAATTGATTATTTTTTTTTAGAAGGAATTTTTGGTTGGTTTTTTTTTCCCTAAACTGAGTTTGTACAAAATTATCAAATCTGCAGATATTCCTATTAAAAACAAAACAGATTTTTTAAAAAACATTTTGATGAAACACTTTCTGATGAAACAGTTTACTGCTTGTTGTGATTCACAGTCCAGTTCCTTAATTAAGAAAATTAACAGTTTCTTAATTAAGAAAAAATTAAGTTTATTCTTAAATTTTTTACAAAAGTTTCAGTAAGAGGTATATGGGTTTAAAAGAAAGATTTAGAGTTTAAAAAGAGACTTTGCAAACTTTGGTTCACAGTTCATTTTATAGTTGTTGTACCTGCTCCGTTTTTCTTTTGCAACCCAAATTCTAAATATATTGAAACTGCAGCGGCAGGTAATGCTACTTCTCTGCTATGTTTTGCATTTAATTTTAATTCAGATTACCAAAGATGCATTCTCTATTATGGAAAAGTAGATTCTTCATATACTTATGTAGAGATGAAAATGACCTATTAGGTCATCATTTTCCTACCAATTTGAAAGATTTCCATTTAACTACAACCTGAGGTGTATTTTCTTTATCATTAGAGAGATGTATGTATGCTGTGTAATTATTTCAGTCCAGCCCTCTGGGGTTTTATAACATTTTTGACAGAAAAATCTGACCGTGTTTAAGATAATAACAAGGGATAGGTTGACTGTCAGGTTATAAATCCTTATAGAGTTCTGACAGTCTTAAGGTCACTGGATTTCTGTGCTCATGGAATGCTAGAAGGTGGTAAAGAATGCTACGTATATATAAAATCCCTGAGTTTGCATCCTGAGTTTTTCATAAGCTATACTTTTAAATGTGAGGTGAGAGAATTTTATACCCATCATACTAAATATTTATGACTAGAGTTATGCAATCTCCACCCTGAAGCTAAGAAATAAAATAAAAATGTCTCGAAAAAGGGGGAATGTTAGGGAAGATATCATCATAAATTTCCTCTGACTCCTGGGACTAGCTGAAAGGCAGAACCTCTCTTCCCCCACATTGGGATGCCTTTGGGTAAGAATTCAGACTTTTTCCACAGGAAATTTGGAAACCTTTAGAGAATTGCTTTTGATTTAATGTTATACAGCTATACAGAGGTAATGTTTAATACAGCATGGCATGTTATAGCCAGGCTGTATTACTTGTAATCTTATTATTTGCATGTGCTTTTGTAGGCAAATTTATCACGGGCAAACCAAAAGAACCTATACTTCTGTTGCTCTAATAAACTGCACTATTCATTAAGCAAGTCGTAAAAGTTTCTCATTGGATGCTGCCAAACTCTCTAAATTATGGCCGTGTGAGTTCATGGAGCACGATGAAATTGAAAGTGTGGTACACTATTAGTGCATCCGAATTGTGACAGTTCAATAAATTGAAAGTAAATGGACTAATAGTGCCAAACTGTCCCCCCCCCCCCNNAGGGCCAAACTGCCCCCCCCCCCCCCCCCCCCCCCCCTTCACGCAATACCTATAAATTACAGGTACCTTGTAGATGCGCACAGAAGTGCCTTCTATATGTTCTATATGATATGCAGGGTGGCAGCTCAACAGCGTTGTCGAGAGTCTGATACTGTGCAAACCACAAGATCATAACAGTCCTTATCTAAGCGTTCTGGATGCAAGCACTTACTCATCTACTTATGTGTAAGCATATGTTGAAGAGTGTACTTTCCATTATTTTTTCACTGCCATACCACCTTGCTATTTTCAGATAAAAATTCTGTGATTTTTACTTTTCTACACTTTAAACAGAATCATATTTCAATGATTTGTGGGTCTTGCAATAAAGTTGTGTGTTATTCAGTTACTCTGATTATGTAATTAACAGAGTGCTGTGTTTTGAAAGGGGAAGGGCTTAGTGAGCTCCAGAGTAGTATGGCTTTTGTCCGAATCGCTTTTGTAGTTGGGCGTTTCTTTACTAAAGCTAAGGCAGAAACAATAGACAATCTTATCCTCCTGAAACTAATTTATTTTAGTCTTACCAATGGCACTGTGAACATTTTTTGTGTGCTATTGAAGATGTACTGCTTCCTCAACACCTGCTGGTCTAAATTACTTGGAGACACTGGGAGTATACTTGCTTTCACAGGTATTTCTAACGGCTAATTGCCTGTGAAAATTCATTTGGCTATTTGCAACTTGAAATGACAGGAAGTGTTATGAGAGCAGTAGGTGAAATATATTCCCAGCTTACCTACCTCTGGTTTTTAATTCTATTGATTGAGCTTTAGCATATAGACTACATTGCTGCTCCACTGACTACTATATCAATAATTAAGTAATTCAGATTTGATTTCTAGATGAAATTAAGTCTGTGCTATATTGTGTCTAACACTTATGGAATGTTATTGAAGTTCATGGTGTGAAAAATTATTCTAGTTAATTGGAAGGAATAATAATGGCACGTGCTATCCTGATCTTCCATCATTTTCCCTTTGTATAATCAAAATCATAGTCTTGTTTCAACTGGCACAGTTCGATAGAACTGTTATTCCTCCAGAAAAGTCCTATAGGATTCAAATACTTTGTGACCATGTGTTCCATGCCATCAGATTCCACCTAACACCCTTTGAACAATTGCCTTGTTAGCCAAGGAGCCAGAGTACATGAACATACTTTTCTCAGTCTGGCAGCAAAGGCACATAGATCTCATTCTTTTCAATTCAAAACCTGTGAGAATTAATACCACCTAATAAAAATACATAAAAAAGAATATCCAAGATAAAAGAATTATACTGCAGCGTTCAGTTTCTTGAGGACACAAAAAGACTAGTTTACAACTGCAAAGAAAAGCCCTTAAAATGGATGAGATTTGCCACATGTGATTCAAGCTTTTCCCAATACACCATTTAAAAGAAACATTTTATTTAATACAAGTTAGGAGATGGAAATCACCAGTGTTCTTTGCTGTGTGCAAACTAAACTTGGCTCTATGCTTTATAAATTTATGCTGCAATATGTTGCATATCTTTAGCATTTATTTGTCCATGAATATATAGGTACAAATTATTTATTTTCTGCTAAGTATTCTTTCCTGATTTAATTTGTGAATTAAATCAGGCATTTAAAAATGATAATCCAAGCATGTTTTAAATGATACACCAGTGTCTTATTTTTTGTCATATGCTGTATCTTCTGCCTCTTCTGCCTATATTCTCATTTCAAAGGTGGGTTGATTGCCTGAAATTTATTGCGAATTACCTACCTGCTATTCATAATGCAATGTTCAAGTAGGTTTTTGTTGTTGTACTGGATCAATATTTTGGAGGAACTAACTTTTGCCATACAAAGGCTTTTACCCTGTTTTTTAAAAAAATATGTAGGCAATTTTTGTTTTTCTGTCATCACTTTTTCACTCAATAACTTTGGCTAAAATCTATAATCCCTATTCACAGGGCTTTAATCTATTGAAGACCTTTTAGTCATGTGCAGAGTTTTAAGTTTCTATAAAAATTTCCTCCAAAATGAATCATTCGCTGTCACTACATATTTTCTTCATAACAGAGTGTATAATAGGTGCTACATCCAGGTGTCTTGGATAATATCTAAACTGCTGGTTTCGGTAGCACTTCAGTGCAAATGCAGACATCCATTATAGCTCACCCGGTTGTTAGGTAAGCTCAGGGCATACCACCAGGTTTTTTTCATGCAGTCTACATTCTGTGGGAACTTATGCTACGTAAAAGGGCCAGAAAGCAGCTTTGGTACACTCCAGGGAATTCCTTCCTTTAAAGGTTGGCAGGTCAGACCCATTGGTATGGTTGTGTATGTGTTGTACCTCTGAAATCTAGTCTGAGAAATTATTCTCAAAAGGATACAGGATTTTCATGGTGTTAAGTGATTAATTATCTCCTGCTTCTAAACCAGAGGTGGTGACTGTGCTACACTCTTTCATTTTATAGCTTGGCTTTTTACTGTCTAAAGGATCTTTGAAGCACCACTTTTTATTTTGCTATGTAGATAGGTTTGCAAAAATAGATGATTTTTCAGATAATGTCATCCATATCTATAGAGAGTGATTCGAAGGTGAGCAACCTATTCCTGAATTTGCATTGGCTGAATCCATGTTCTAGGAGGGAGAACAGTGAAGAGAGCAGAGCAGTAAGCAGACACTCTGTCCGTGTCCTGTCCTGTTTGCAAACTGTTGCAACTGAGTTAAGGTTAGAAGTTTGATTCTTAAGAACAGGGGGTTACAATGAGCCTGGCTGAAGATCACAATATCTGAGTTCACTAACAAGGGTTCTCACTTAGATTCTTCCTTCCCTTTTCCCTTTCTTAGATAAGTTTATTTGTAGATGTGGCTTGAATTATTTTCTGTGTCTTTTATTCTTTATTTGAAAATACATGTATAATTAACAGTATCTCTAAATTTATATTATCCTATCTTTTCATTTACCTTATCTAGCTCTTTCTGTAAGAAAAAGCTCTTTCTGTTTCACCTGGAAATGGAATTTTTGGAAGCTTTTGAGCACTCAGAGGTCTCATTATCGGTTGCCTAAAGTTACTGATTTCTTTATTGATCTGGTATCTTCTTTGTCTGCCTTCCATTTTTAAACTATCACAAAGAATATCTATCTTTTTTTTTACTAGTTAGACAACAATGAGAAAATATTCTTCAAAACAAGCACAACTGGTGCTATGTTTTTCTTGGAATCACTTATTTGATCTGTCAGTCATTCCAGCAATTTCAAACACAACTAGAAATGAAAAGCTGGACAAGAAAAATAGAATGAGGGTGAACATTCTTTAGCCTTATACACTCTAGGAAAAGACTATAAATACAATGAAACTTCTGCTTGTACTTCTAGCACATTTTTGAATACTGTGTTAGAAACACAAATGATTTAGCAACTGAACCTTCAGGTTCTTTAAGAGGTCTCGAATCTGATCTCCTCATACTGTGGGTATTATCCTGTGTCATATCTGAAATTACACTGTAAATTCCTTGGGGAAAGTTTTGTGTCTGTCTTGATTTTGCAAACAGCCAGAAGTTTTGGGGTGCTGTATAATAATGTACTGGATCTCATTAGCTTGTGGATGTATTTTGATACAAGTAACAGCATGTGTTTAGTTAACCTTTGCTAACAAGGTTACTCAAGATCAGGGGTTTTTTTCCCCATTATTGCCTGTTACCTGCTTCTCCCTGTGCAACCTTGTGTGCACACAGACATTCACACAGATACCTTTTTGTAGGACCTCAGTCCTACATATCTGTTAAAATAGTATAGGATCAGGATTAAAATAGAGAATTATTTCTTCTTTTGTATTTCAGTGTGGCTCAAGCTTACAAGGAAACACAGGTGTTCAGTATCTCAAAAGATGCTTTCAGCAATTCAGCATACTTATCCCTAACTCAGGCAAAACTTCTGATGAAACTACAACTACAGCCTCTAAGTCCGTGGATGCCTGCTGTTTCTAAAGTCTCAGATCTCAGCTGTTGCCTCAGTGGGAGTTTTGCCGTGTGTGGTACTGAGTTTATTCATCTCTGATGGGCTTCAGTGGTAGTTGAAAGGTGTAAGTGATGGCAGGTACACGAGGAAATTTAAATGCCCAAATAATTTTCAGTATCTAAATATTAACTCTGAGAAAGAGTAATCCTATCTCAGGAATGATAGGAGGCATTTTATCCTTATGCTTACCTATCAGTAGCCTGTCCTCAAAATGGGCAGTTGTCTTTTCTCCTGTATCCTCCCTCAATTTGGTGATCTCATGGAAAACAAATGTTTTGGGCGCTTTTGTAATTTTTTTTCCTATTAAGGAAAATTATAAAGTTATAAAGTGACTCCTTGTATGATCACAAACTGAATAGACTGCATCTGAATACTAGGACCAGGATGGAAAAAGGGAAAACTAGTGGTAGCATCCTGCCATTAGGTATTTGTCAATATAATAGTAAACTGCAACCAATGACAGAAGTGAAGGAGGCATCTCACAAAATTCTGATTATTTATTTACTTAACTCCAGATGGGAAGACTACTTTATTTAGAAAGTATCAGCATATTGTTGTCCTCACAGCTTTGTTAGATCACTACCTAGACATTAGATTGGTTCACATATTTGGAAATTTTCTTTGCTGGTATTTCCTTTGCAGAGCTTCTGGGTAACTCTGGATTTTCAGAAATGTGAAATAAATAAATTAGAAATTTGAAAATAGCTGAATCTTCTAATGGATAATTCAGAGGGCCCTTGGATCATTTTTTCTTTTCATTCTAGATACAATTTCATAAGTTTGTTTCTATTTCTTGTGATGCTGTATGAAATTGCACGTTTTCAACAGTCACTTTAATGAACTTTGTCATTTTTTCCCATTCTGTCAGATTGTAAAATACTGTTATCATCAATAATTAGTAAAGTTATAAGTAGAATCCAACCAATTTCCCAAGATATTATAGACCTTATCCATCAGTGACTATGGATAACTAAAGAAAGCATTTGTTACAGGATGCTCTGTCAACTGTTGTTCTCTGTATTGTGGTACTTCTTTTGTTTTTTCTTTCTCATATTTGAGTTAAAGTGAAACTGGACAGTATCAGAAATTACTTTTCCATCAGGATTCTGTAGGTCACTTTCTCTGCTTGTAACAAAAAGCAGTAATTTGCACAACAGAGACATAGTGGCCATTCTAGTGCCTCCCATAATTCAGATTTTTTGAAGAAAAGTTTTTTTTTTCTTTCTTGAATCTGTTTACTTTTTTTATCTTACTTGGTTTTTTTCTTTTTTTTGCAATCTTTTTTAAACATAAATTTTAGGTTCAAGACCAAAATGATATAGAATCAGAATCAATTTATTTGAACTTCACTGCTCAGGGTCATTTCTAAAGCATTATGTAAAATGTGCCCCAAGTTATTTTTTCTCCTGCATTCCCTTATGCCTATTGAATATGCTTACTGAAAACACGGCAATCTTGTTTCTTAATGCTGTGATACCATTTATTTGTTTCTTACAAGGACAATCACAAAAAAGTGACAGCCTTGAATTTTTTCTAATCAAATTACTCTCAACTACAGATTGCACATTTTCTTCGTAGAAGCACCAGTTCCTTGAAATCAAATTTACTTCTTTGTGTAACAAAAAAGTTGGTGAACTTCCTTCCTTCAGATTCAGATATACACAAATTCTAGTGGTTTATTTTATACTTTGATAAATGCAGAGAATATTGTTTGTTCACTTAAATAATACCACATGAATTCAATTGCATCTTGCAGTACACTAACTTTTTTGTACCAATATCATTTGTACCTACAACTTTGAAGATGGAAAATAGTTACACAGATAATTACTCTCATGGTTTTCTGATTTAATTTATTATTGCTACTCATTTGACTTAGTGACTGCTGAATAACTGAAGGCTGAGAAAGGTTTATAAGTCTGGATTCATTAGATGATTTAATTCAGCCATCTAAAAGTTATTTGTCATTCTGTTAGCCACCAAAACTCCCTTGGTAACTAATAGAGAGAAAAAGGAGCTGACAGAAGGTTCATCACTTCCATCTTAAATACCTATAGAGGAATCCTAGGCAACAAGCTCAGTCTGTTTTGAAGATGACTAAATTTTGGTGAAGAAAAAACACTTCCTCTGCTAGTGTATCTTTGCCTATAGATAAAGAAGCTTGAAGATTGACCTCACTAGAACAAGAACTGTATCCAGTGAAGTAGATTGCTGGGCTGAGGTTTTTAGTATGTTTTAGTATACTGATTCTCACTATCTGACTGTAGAGCTCTATAGTTAATAGAAGATTGTCATTAGGAACTTCATCAAAGATTTTCTAAAAATATAAATAAGTAATGTCATCTGCTGATAAAATTTGTAAGTTTTACCATGCTATCCACAAAGTTAGGTGGGTAGAAATTTCCCTATGCTAGTTATCCCTTATTAAATTATTGCTAGCCCTTAGAGGCATGTTCTGAAATACTTCCTACCTACTTTTTTTTTTTTTTTCAATGCTATTTCTCTTTGCTAATTACCTGGAAAGATGTAGGTGACATCTGACCCAAATCTTAAGAGTGAAAAGTGTTTTTCCAATCTTTAGAAAGAAACATGTGGCTTTCTTCTGATTGACATGAAATGTTACATTTTGTATGATGAGATAGCTACAAAACATACATGAACTATAGACCAGATTCCTCTTAGACTATTTACAGTTCAAATTGGGAGGAAAAGAAAGGGAAAAGGAAGGGAAAAGAATGAATTTTAAAAGTGAACTGTTTGCCTTTTTGTCTACAATTTATCCAGGCTCTAAAACAACACACACAACAATATAACTATCAAGAATTTGTGTGATTGTGGATCACTGAAGCATAGTGTAATAAGCTTTGCACTCCCCAGACTAAGTCCATCCAGAAATGTTCCTTATATACCAAAGAGGTGACTAGGTCATGGAAATCCCACTACTCCAACATTACCCAAAAATCCTCTTTCTCCAGTTCTTCCTATAAGCACAATCTTTTTCTATTTACAAAGAGTTTGGGGTGTGGAATGAAATTTGGCTCCAAGCACACATGGCAAAAATAGACTTTTGTCTTGTGAGTGAAAGCTTCTACTCTGTTCAGACCTACAGTTCTTTGTTGAAGGATAGAAGTACATACTGGCAGTATGAAAATTACACTTTTCTATTTCAGCAACTTCATATTTTAATACTTTGTCTTCAGACTTCTGCAGATAATTCATTAAGTGCTCTCTGCAATGTTGATGAGGAAAGTTATGTAAAGGGGAAAAAAAAGTAACCAGAACTCAGATCTTAAGTGGTTTTGTGTAGAATACCAGTGAATAGTGTTTTGTTGTTTTTGTAATGATGCTTGTCTCCAATGAAAATAAATCAAGAGTGTCTAAGCACTCTTCAAAAATCTGCTGTGTGATCACAAGAGGACAGAAATTAAAGTGAAAGCCTTGCCAGTGTAAAATGTTGTTCTGTGCCATTATTAATGAGAGTCTATGAAAAATGGTCCTCAAGTAACACTTTGTGTTTGTGAAGAATTTAAAAATTAATTATGTCGCTACATTAAAATATGCAAGTTTATATAAGTTGATGCAATATCAGTCGGTTAATAAAACTAATTTATTCTGATTACTGTTTTAAGAATATAATTTTCTTTTTTTTAAGAAATATAGTTTAAGAATATAATTTATTCACAACTTCGAGAATAGATAAGGTTGTTTCATATTTTAATTATCTACAATTCCAGTTTTTATTCTTGTTCTTGATATTTTATTCCACAGGTGGCCTAAGCACTCGGATAAATACACCACCTTGTCAAACAAGGCGACTATTTTTGGAAGGAGAGGGGTGCAACTGCTTTCTCTCATCCTCACTGAAGAGATTTGCAGAGAATATTCCTTGGGAAACGGTATTTGTAAAATCTGATTTGGACAGGGGTCACCTCAACAGCATCCTCTTTTCCTTTCACTATCACACCAACTGAGATCAGATACATTGAGTTTGATAGCTAGAGTTATGGGGTTTTGGAGGTCAGTCATTACTGTTAAACAAGATTTTTGAACTCTGGGACAGGTTATTTCTTCAGTGCTTACATTGCTCTGCACCCTTTGGGTTGCGGTATTGGGATGGCTGGGGACAGGGATCCTGCAGTAGGAACAAGATAAAGTAACACGCACTCAACAGGACCAGTGTTAATCTATCCTTCTTACTCTCACCAATCTTATCAGTGTTGTATTGGCACTCTGAAATTGGGGTCATGCAAAGGTTGCTTGAATTGATTTATGACACAATAGAAACTGACCCAAGATCAGAAAGGACAAACAAGTTCAACATTTGTGGAACGTTGGCTGAGCCATATGGTTTTACTTGAAAACAAAACCAACAAGTTTTTGCCTGGGTAGGACCAAAGGTTTGTTGCAGCGCTCACATTGTTTTATTTATGAGATGGCATTTTAACAGTATTTGGCAGATTTAATGAGGTCTCTAAGTAAATAAATAAATAGCTTCTGATCAGCCAAAAAAGAAAAACGAAGGAAAATTAAAAAA
This sequence comes from Scolopax mira, assembly GCA_004320125.1. Taxonomy (NCBI): domain Eukaryota; kingdom Metazoa; phylum Chordata; class Aves; order Charadriiformes; family Scolopacidae; genus Scolopax; species Scolopax mira. The sequence continues at coordinate 39,228 of BJBW01010474.1, read as the reverse complement.
CAAACCCAAAACTAATGTAAGAAAACCAACACAAAGTGTACTAACTTTTCCTGTATTCATCTCCAGGCACCAGTTTGGTGCATAAGAGAATGGAATTCTTTGAGAAAAATGAAAATATTCTAGATGACAAAATCAGAATCTAAGGCTCAATAAAGAGAAAGGTGTTTGGGGAAATGCTTAGCAATTTTTTTCCAGCTCAATGAGAGATTTCTTGATGCACATTAGTTTTGGAGTTTAATGCTGAAAATAAAAATCAGTTTAATATTTATTTACAGTCATGTTTCATGGCTGCCTTATTGCTACTTTAACATGCAGTAGAAGAATTAAATGTGCTGATATGTTATAAACAAATTTATATCCTCTTCTGAGGAAAAATCCAAATGAAACACGTCAAATTTATCAACACAACAATTTACAAAAGGATAACTCATGATATATCTTTTATTTCTGTGAGTTATAGATGACCTCATGACTCATGAGTGATGCAGCAAAACAGAGCTGGAAGTGAGTTATGAAAAGTCATCAGTAGAAATAAATAGTGTGTACAGAATCATCTTGCTCTACAAGTTCTCTTTATGGAACACCAATTTTCATTGTAGAATGTACATTGATGGACTTTAATATTTTATATTAAGTGCTGAAGCAACAATAGTGCCTTGGTGTGCTGGGTCTGGTGGGGAAAGGGTTAATTGTTC
>BJBW01010474.1:0-38390 GCA_004320125.1 Scolopax mira | reverse complement strand
TCCCCTCCCGGCCACGCCGCTGGTGGGGGACTCTGATTTGTACAAGTGACTGCCACGTGGTCCTTTGTTCCCATCTACGGCCAAACCACGACACTTGGTTGAAGTGCAAGTGCCTGGTGGTATTGTCAGTGGTTTGGATATAAGTAATAAGCTTGCATGTAAAAATAATTAAAGGCCTGTGTTTCATTTTTCATCCTCGGTCCTGAAACTGTTATTACTAAGACAGGCAATGAGGAAATCATTACAGATAGACAAGAGGTGGGAGATTAATAAATTGCTCATAATTTTTGTTAAATTCCTCAGAATTTAACAGATACCGTTTCTCAGAATTTGCAGACAATCCTCTATCAAATACAGAGGAAACTGTGGAGAGTGTGCGGAGCCATAGGAAAATGAGTAACAAGTTTAGAAGAATTTGCTTTCATCCTACTGGCTGTAGAAATTACCAGGAAAGATAATAAGATTCCAGGTACGCTGTAAAGAACTGAATTGTCTTTGTGTGTATCTTTTACTCCTACAGTGTTTTATTAATACCAAAGTTTCCAAATGAGGAGCTCAGCCACTCTGTCTTTTTTATGAGGTAAATGGAGATAACTCATCTGAAATATGGCTCATCCTCTAAAGGAATCTATCTTTGCAACTTGATTATATAGGATATGCAGACAATTCAGCTTCAGTGCCTCAAAAGACACAATAGATGCGTAGCTCAATCTGAACTTCAGTCTGATGCTCTGCAAAAATCAGTACTGCAAAATATACCCAAAGGGTGAACAAAGGTGGGTAGAGAGATAACATTACTTTGACGAGTACAGGAATTATGGGTGCTGATTGCTAAATGTGGGAAGGTTAAAAAAAGGGAAAATTTATTAAGCTGGAGAAAGCTGCCTTATAGAGAGGCTTGACAAAAAAGAACTTGTTCTGTATGGCTTTTCAAATAAGTGACTTTTTTATGATCTAGAAGTAAAAGAAAAGAATATGCAAAGTACTAAAGGACTATTTAAGCTAGCAGAAAAAAATGTCTTGTAATAAGAGCTCCTGTCTGGGAGCTGAAGCCAAACAAATTCAAATGAGAAATAAGGCACAATTTCACAGCAGCAATGCTATTTAACCTTCAAAGCTAAAAGCTAAGGGCAGTGTTTGATTCTCCATCTCTCTGCTTTCAAATCAAGACTAGATGTTTTTTCTGTAAAATGTTAAACTACTGAGCTGAGTACAATTGAAAGTGAAATTTAATGACCTATGATATACAGGGTAAGAATAGGTGATCTAATAGATTCTTCCTGTCTTGAACTGTATGAAAAAGCTTTTGGAACTGCACCATTTTAGAGACAAAGAATTAGTCGTTCATGTCAATTACTCAACACATTTTTTCCTATTTTTTTTCAGCTTGCCTGTGTAAATTCATGTGGAACTGGTTTCCTTTGAAGGTTTTATTCCATGAATTACTGTATTGAAATACAAAAGATCTATTGATTCCTGTCATGGTTTTGACCGAATTGACCAACCAGAATGACAGATGACCCCTCCACACACACACAGTAAGGAAAGGACGGGAGAGGAAGAGGTAAAAAAAAACATGTATGAGTTTAGAAAAAAACCTCAACTACTTTAATGAAAGATGGGATGGAATACCCTGTTGGTCAGGTTTGAGTCACCTCTCCTGTCCTCTCCTCCCCACAGGTGGGACCCCTCTATGCTTTTCCGCTTCCCACCCTCCAATGGGGCAAACAACAAATTTGCCTGCCCTTGGTTATGGCAATAAGTATAAGCAAGGACCTCTCTGCTCACCATCTCTTGGTATCATCAGGTCTTACAACTGTGAGACTAAACAGTTTCTGAACAATATGGTGTTAATTTCAAAGTTTAGTTCACTAGAAGAGCCCCAGCTAAAAAAGTAAAATTACTAAACAGAAAATTAGTTCTGTTTTACCTCAAGCAAGGACAACTCACATTAAATTTGTTTTGAAAAACTATTTCAGTTTTCTAAAAGCATTAATGCCATCCTTGTCACTAGCTAATGCCAAACAAATATGCTTAGCAATAGGGTCTTGCCACTCACATGTTTGGTTCCCTAATTAATTCAAATGTAATCATTCACTACATCTTCATTCCCATAGTTCTTCTATCTGTGTCTCTGAGGTTTTTTGGTAATTAGAGAGTTGGAATTATAAATTCTCATAGCCTTTTTTACCTTCTTTTCTCACCTCATCTTTAAGCAGAATTTTATTCTCATGTCTCTTTTTGCCCTGGAGGTCTGCTCCAGTGCTATCCTTATTCTTTTGCCTATCTAGTAGCTTAATCCCAGATTGATTCATTATATTTCTCCAAGGCTCACTGTAGCAATTTTTCAGTTCTGATTTTTCTCCTGATATGGACAGCTCTACTCCCCCCCCGTCTCTTTCATGTTTTTGTCTTCCAGAAAGTCTGCAAGCCCTGTGTTTGGAATTAATATCCTTCCTTGGGAATAAGTCATGTTTCTCTGACATGTGTTAGATTACCAGATGTTCATATTTTGAATATCATATTTCTGTAATGTCATCTCCAAAAACAGTATCCTAGTTACACACTGGATGTAAATGTGCACACCATGAATATTTTGTAACTCTGCTCATGGAAGATTTTCCCAAAGTGTCTTTTATAGATTATTTTCATCAGTTGTCCCATTGTTGTGCAAGTTCTTTTTAACCATTATCACTGGTTCTATTAGTCCTCAGCTCTTGTTGCTCCAGTATTACAGTCTCAAAGAAATTATTTATTCTGGTCCTTCTTTTAGAATCTTTGGAATTTATGGAAATTTTAGCTTGTAAACCAACTGGGGAGCAGAAAATAAATTGTAAATAAACAGTGGGTAGGTTATTTCCACACAGGAGAGAGTAAACTCTGAGCTTCATATCATGACTTTCAAAGCCAGGCTTTTAAAATATTATTGGTTTTAAAAATTTGCTTTTTCAGTGGCCCGAATCTGATTCTTTTGAAGTCAATGGCAAAAGTCCAACAGATTCCACTGAAGTACGATGTAGCTGTTCCAATAAACAAGTTGAAATAATGGTTATAGCCCCTATACACATTATTTACCTTTTGTCTTAGTGTGTATATATGAATAGGTGTAGATATACATGTATATATGCTCACACGCATATGCACACACACATACAGATAGCAGTTTGGAGGTAAGATATGTTTTTTAATTTGGGGCTTTAGGTGTATGGAACTTATTCTTTCACAAAGAGCCACTTCTAAAGACACACACTGACCTTGCTGGAAACATCCACAGGCAAAATGGATCCCATTACAAGATCTGACCAGAACAGAGGAATGATCTCAGCAAAGGCTGAACCTGGCCTCACGCTGGCTGCCTCACAGCTAACACAGATACCTCATATGAAGAAGTGGAGAAGAAAGAGATTCTGAGCCCAGCATCTGGAATCAGCCCTTCTTCACAACAGAATCATTGAAGGTAATTACCAGTTCTTCCTTCAGTATCTTAACTGTTAAAAACATCCTAAATGATCAGTGTAAGGTAAAAGTTATTGCACTGACTGAGGATAGGAATCTCCCTTTGGACTAAATAGTTTGGAAAATACTGTTGCACACATATGAGATCTTTACTGTAGAAAGCAACAGTCCTCCAAACACCAATACATACACTTAATTTTGCAAATTAAATTTGCAAATTAAATACGTCTTGATTTTTGTATGACTGATTAGGAGTCAGATGTTAAGCATTTGTTAATACTAGCACAATTACGGCCTAAATTCATCAGTATATACCATTTGAGAAAAAGTCATAAGAGAGACTGGAGTTTATAATTAATTCCTCTCAAAAATAAAGAACAGTATCTCAACCTGAACTCATTTACATTTGACCTTTTAAGGTGCTACAGCAGAATACTATCTTACGCGTTCAGCTGTGTTTGCTCTTAAATCGGTCTAGATGTAAAAGGTCACACTGAATTCTTGGGTTACTTTTTTAACAAGAACCGCTCAAGTTTTTCATTATTAATGCCAAGAACATGCAGGGATTGTAAGAGGAAAGAGTAAAGGAATGAAAAGGGATTTGATTAACAAATTGAAATCTTTATACCCTATTCTGTTTGCAAGCATACACTAATTTTATGACAGAAAGCACAGCTAAAGAAGTGCTGGTTAAACACAATGTTATGAGATAAAAAATAAGTTGATTTTTCAAGTGAGAATGTAAATCTTGAGTTAAAAAAATGAATGTTTTGCCCATGTGTATCAGACATTTCTAAAGTACAGAAGTTAATTATAAGTTTATAGCTTTATGCTTCTAAAATATTCCTCTCCCACAGGATCTCATGAAATATGTGTGTGTTTACAGGAAATTGTGGAAATAGTAACTCATGTTTTCAATAATTTACACAGGGTAACTTCTTGAAAAGCAAGGTCAGCATGGGCTTTTTTTCCTGATTGCAAAGGATTTGGTTAGCTACCTCTGGACACTCTCAAAACAAGAAGTATTTTCAAGGTAGCATCTAAGTGACTTTTGATCTTTGGCAATACAGTTTTAAGGCTAGTTGCTCCAGCCCTCTAAACCATAGTTTCAAAACTTTGTTTCTGACTAATGCCATATTTTCCAAACTCTGTTGTATGTAAATGTCACAAAATGCTTTCAACACACAGAAATCACTCAGGTTTCTTGGCATGTTTGTGCCTACTCTCTGTAGGCAATGTGTTTTTGCCAGATCTGATTTGAGAGATTGAAAGCAAGTGATGGTCCATGCCTCTAAAAAGTGAATAAAACCTAAATTTCATGCTGTACTCTTGAATACTGCAAAAAGGGATGGAATGCTGTCACTGAAGGGAATAGAACACTAGGTGCTGTGACACTGCTAAATTCAATTTAAGTGGACACACAATTAACTGAAACCCACCCCAATTACCAGCCCAGTGAGGCAGCATGGTGGCGGCCAGGGGAATGTGACACTCCCTGTGACCAGTCTCTGTGTCAAGCTCTTGGGCAGAGGCTCAGCACCAACACATAGCAGGCCCACCTCAGGCACTCTGCATCTGCACGGTGTTGGATGCCCACATAACAACATTCCCCCCCAGCCCCATGCCAAGTGTATTTATAGCCAGATGTTCACATCAGCTGCCAATAAGATTGCAGTACAGCCTTCCAGCAGTTTCTGATCCACAGCCCACGCCAAGGCTCATTACACTCAGATCCTTTTTGCATTGTGATGTCAGCCATGGCTCATTGTGCTCAGGCCTGGTTTGCGGTGTCCTGTTGGCTCATAGTACTCAGTCACTCAGCCCTCAGTCAAGGCAAAACCATGATGCTACCATGTCAAGTGAAGGATATTTTCTAAATACCTCCACTCCACTCAAAGTAAGCATTTATTCTTGTCAGATGGTAGTTTATGAAACTCTCAGATGGTTTTCTATATCATGTTTCTGCATGCCAAATATTGGAGCTGCTTCTGGGTGGTCTAGTCCATGATGTAAGTTACGAGACGTATTTGGGTTCCTTCAGTTCACAGCTGAAAGCCATAGCTCCAAAGGGAACAGGAGTAATGTAAAAGAATATGAATATGATGCCATTTTTCCTTGGCTGCATCCACTATTGCAGGAGCTGCAAGAAAGAGCAGAGTCACCACAACAAATAAAACATACCTCTAGGATATTGTTACAATGATGTTAGAAATACAATGAAACTCTTTCAAGTATTTCTTAGACAGCCCTGCATAACCTAATAATATTTTCATAATAAAATAAATTCATGAACCTTGTTGCTAAAAAATAGAGCAGGTTCTTACAAATGCTCAAACATAACATGATGTCCGGCATAATGAATATGTTAAATGAATAGCCACAGGGTACAGAAAATGTTCTACAAGTCTGCTTCATTAATCTTCTAGAGAGTAAGAATCTGCTACAAGACTGGAATTTTCTATTGTGATTTTTCTAGTTTAAAGCTTATTGTAGTCTTGCTTTCATTCCGAGATTGCAAAGAGTAGCTAATGAAGTTTGACCTTATAGACAGAGGATGAAATAAATAGTATCACTACTCATTAATTTAAAAAAGCAAATTGAGTAAGCATGCATTTTAAAAGTTTATATGTAAAAAGTACATTTCTGAACTAGAGAAGTATTTTAAAATCTTGCAGTGACCTGTATGACCTTCTCATCAATATGCCCCAGATGAATAAAGCAGCCACTCCAAACTCATACCATTAAAAATCATAATAATTTTCTGACATGAACATGCAACATTACACTGGGGATCAATTTGGCCCAGACCATTCCATTAAAGCACAAAGTGCGTTTCAAATGTATATGTTAAAAGGAAACATCATCTATCATCAAAAAAGGAAGCAGAATAGAAGGCTTTAGGTATTAGTATACATTTTCCTTTAGAGAACATTTTGCCACACTTGTACTAATATAATACATAATGTCATTCCATATTTTATGTGCAATCAAACCACATTTTATTTTATCTTTAAAATTATCCTATGAAAAGTACAAGGCAATCAATGTGCTGTGCTCTATAGAGATGGTGGTATTATTTGAATTGCTATTGCTATTTAATATTTAGTTTTCAATAAAGCCTTGATTATAGTGCATTGTATTAGCTACCGTACAAGTACTTAGGAAAATGAGGTCCCTAATCTAAAATTCATCACCACTATTGGAATTATGAAGCTTTGGTAAGCTTAGAAAAAGACAGGTAAAAGAGACCTGATTATTATTTGTTCTTCATATGTTACCCCTGGACGTTCAGAGATTAAGATCACTCCACCATCGTGGCATTCTCCTAACAGTTCACATAGCAGGATACCAAAGAAATTTCTCTCTTGGAATTAATGCTTTTTAAGTGATTCTAAAGACCTTTGACATTGCACAGTAGAGTACTGAACTCCACAAAAAGATTCTCTTCAAACTACTCTGCGAGTTCAGCCCTTTAGCAGAGAGGAATTCAGTCACGGATAGATGAAAACTAAAAAAACTACTAGTGGGTGTGTTTGATTTTTACCAAGCACAAAATCTGCCCTCATAGATGTCCTCGACATGAAAGGTGTGTTCCAAAGTGTGTAAAAGGCAAAGCAAGAGTGGATCAATGACTGGAGAAGGTCATTTAAGACTTTGAAAATCCCCAGACGTGTATTGGCTTGACCAAAGAGTGCAGGTGAGAGTTCTGTTAGTGCATTTATGTAACTTCAGTGAAGAAAGTGGTTGGCCCTGACACCAGATGCACATGCAATTAAAAATGTCATGTGTCTGTGAAAGTGTTGTGAAGCAGACAATCCCAAAAGACAATAAATGTATCTTTTGGATTCCTGTGTCTATAAAACTATCATGGCTACTGTAAAAATACACCAGTATTTTTAAATCTCAAATATTATCAGTGCATTTGTTACAAAAAATGAAGACCTACATTTATGCACTGCTCTCAACTGTAAGGCAAATACCTTAGTAGAAGAAGGCAGCCAGTGCTTCACAATTTGCCAGTCTGTGTGAAGCTTTAAAGCTGTTTATATTAATGAGTTGAGGTCATTGCACATGTTGCTGCAACTAATTTTATGTAGTCTCAATTTTTTTTTGTTAAAATAAAATTTTAAGTCCACTTATTATGTATTGACTAAAACAAATTTACTCATTTCCTTGCTTCCTCCTTCAAATTAGAATATAATAAATGATTTAATAGTTTTCTGACAGAAAAAGGGCAGATTTTATATAACAAAACTATATAAAACTGTTCTTTTCCAGGCTAATATGGTGCATACCAGCTTTCAGCTTGCAGCAGTTTTTTTAGCAAAGTGATAAACAAGGATTTGCAAGAAAAATACAATTCCTAGAATTGTAATATTGTTGAATATGAAAAGTTTCTGAAACTTTCTATCTTATATAATTACAGTGCTTACAGAAGCATTTCCCAACATTGAGAAAGGCTAAACTTAGTAGCAGCCAGCCTGCCATTCTGCCTCCTTTTTCAGCATTCCTTCTTTTCTTGGAGGTCATTTTTAATGAGTATGTACAAGCACCTGAAAAATCAGGTGCATAAATTAACTAGCAATTAAGGTAGTTTAAAAAAAAATGAAAAATTTAATTACTAGCTTCTCTATATAAGTCCACTCATTATCACGGAGTATGGCTGCAGGTTTATCACATAGCAATTACTGAGACTCCAAAGAAAAGTGATGATTTCACTGCCTTGAAACTGGATAAAACATGAAGCAAAAGAGTTTGCTTTCAAATTTATATGTCAGTGGGTACAGTTGAAAGAATGTTACCACGATTTAATATAGCAAGTGCTTAATTATTTCTGTATAACACTCTCCCCCATCCCCCATTTAATATCACTGTCTGTCTGACCTAGTTTTCATTTAATTGCAATGAGAATACAAAAATGCCTTTAAAGCAGTGAATTTTTTTCACTGGATTACCCATAACAGCTGAAATGTTGAATTCATAACTGATAAACTTTGTTGCCACCCACCATCAATAGTGAACTGGCATTATTAAACAAAATCTTACAAAACAGTAATGATATCAGAAAATATATAGAATGTTTTGAATAGGTCTTTGTAGAAAATGTCACATTTATTTATAAGACAGAAAGAAATTTAATATCTACAAACACAAAACGCCCGTGTTTGGGTATGAAGACACTAATTATCCTATGAAATATTATCAGGTGATAGCCATGTATTTTAGGCAATTTTGTTGGGGTTTGACTGAGTAGCATAATCAACATTTGGCATTACACCCATAAAACAAGGGGAAAATGTTCTTCTTTCCATCAGACAAAGAACAGAAAATAATAAGGTGAAGGAAGAAAATGAGGTGAAGAAAGAAAATTATATGAAATAAACTAATGAAATAGATACAATATATACAAACCATATCAAGCTCCCAGGGTGACAGTCCCGTCGCCGGCAGGCACTGGGGACATCCCAGACTGGACTCAGCAAAGTGAAAGAGACCAGGGTTTATGAAACAATGCACTGATGCACAGATGTGCAGTGATATTTGAAAATCATGCAGTAACCTTGTAAAAAAAGTATGCAGCATTAAAAAAAAAAAAAAAGCCCTAAAGTCTCTCATTCTTAGATTTTTCTCTTGAAAATTTTTTCCTGTTAAAATCCACATCCAAAGCTCTCTGCTTCATACGTGAATGCCAAATGGCACTTGCCCTCAGGCCAAACATACCTTCCACATCTTGACACTTCTTTTGTTTAATGTGCTTTTTGAGATAATGACACCTTTCCAGAAGCTTCAGCAGAGAAGATGTTAATGCATTTTTTAAAGCTCCTCAGATCCTATGCAAACAAAGGCATTGAATTAGCTTAATATTTGTATAATAGTTTATGTTAATTTAAAGCTACATTATTGGTGTCCTTTGCTCAAGTGTAGACAAGAGGTAAAGATTTTTGCAGGACGGCAATTACTTCTTTTTTATATTATCTATTGCTTCTTTGAGTTTCAGCAAGCCACAGTGAAAGGCGTTATTGAAATAAAGCTCAATCACAAGAAAGTATTGATTTGTCTTGTACTATCCCATTTGAAAGCTAGATCCAGGGCCCTAGGGAACTTGCAAGACCAAGCTCACCATGATGAGTTTAGTACTTTTTTTTTTTTACTGGAATAAACTTGATTGGCTATTGGAAGAGCACACTTTTATATTTTGGAATGTTTGGAGCCTTTTTGAAATACCTGGAGATGTATGGTTTTTAACTGTACTACTGTCTTTACAACCTGAAAAGGTCACATCTATTATACTCTGCAGTCAAAGCATCTCTGCAGGGAATCTTACCTCTGACATACGCCACATTATGCAGAATCTCATCCATCTAATTGCATATCATGTACAGTGACTTTTAAAGAGTATTTTTAGGCCCTGAGACTGCTACTAACCTTTGAAAAGTGCTTGATCCATTTGTTGTGCATCTCATATCACCTGTTTAATTTTTGTCTTGTATGACTGTTAAGGTCAAAAAACCAAACCACACCAGATTAACTTATTTACTTGTGTAGAAGCACAGCAACATCTGGACCATCCATATTCAGGATCTCCTCTTTAAACAATCACGTCGTTATGGCTCATGCAAGGCACACCTATGACTTGATTACAATGTCATCTTCTACGTGGGCCCCTTTGTGTAGAAATTCCTTAAAGATTCTCTTGCTTGGCCTCAGTGTGTTCTTGTACTGCAAAATATTAACTTGTAGGACCATGTTTTGTATAGATATGCAAAGTGTCGTATGGATTTTGTCTCTGCTGAAATGCACACTTATTTCTGAAGGAATCTTCACTGGGATAAAAAGGAGTACATAATAGATATTGAATTTCAATGGAAGATGAGTTCTTCGCTCACAGAATTATCTGTAAAAGTCTCTGCCAGTATCTTTCATGTGCTTTTGAGAAATCTAGTATTAACTTCAACATGTGATAAGGTATTTATTATTGTAATTTATACTTTTAGGAAAATTAAATGTGCATATATTTTATTTCTATTAAATATTCACAGAGAATTGGTAAATGGTTTTATTTTCTTAATCAGTTTAAATTGACTCCCTTTTTGCCCAACTACTGTAAAACTAAAATTGCTGTACATTTCAAACATCAAATCATTCTTCTTCATACTTAAGGTTACTGATCAAGATGGACTCCTTAACATAATACTTGCCTGTCAAAAATTGTGGACTTCTCCAAATTCATGAAGCCTGACTTTTGCTCTGATAAAGTAACTCCTGGTGACTTCGAAAGAAAATGAGGTGAAGAAAGAAAATTTACTGTAAATGGTGACTTTTGCTCTGATAAAATAACTCCTATATATCTTTATTTGTAAAATTAAGGAGACTGTGGCCTCAACTACCATCAGAGTTCAGGACACAGATTTTTCTCTTTGCTTGGAATAATATCTAGAATGCTAAAAGCTCATATTAGATTGTGAATTTCTGTGATTAAGAACACAAGCATAGTAACCTTAAATGAAAGTTATATCCTTACAAGGCTTATGAGGGTGACAAGTACACATGCTGCTGAAACATAACTCTGAACTGTACTGTGTAGAAGTTGCAGTAATTGTTCATTGGTTTTGCAGAGTTTTTAATTAATTCAGTGATAGGTGAAAGCTATGTCTTGCTTTTATTGTCTCTTTGTGACATTTGCCACAGAATTACCATTTTGAAATGTTTCATAGGATCTCCCAACTATCTTCTATTCTTGGTAAAATTATTTTCACTGTTGATCTACAGCATTATGATTGATTCTTTTTTTAAATTACATCAGAATATTGCAGCACAGACTCCTAGTGCCCAAAACTCAAAGCTGTAACAGATCAGCATTTCCCAGCTTTTTAAGCGAAAGTCTTTTAAATTAAGGATTTGTAGCTGGAGTTGTATTGCAATCTCAAATTGTTCCCTTCATCAGATGTTTAAAAACATCTGAACATTCTGAACATCAGCATTTTTTTATTGTTCTCAGGTGATAACCTTTGTTTATGTAAGTCTGATGACTACTGATCAAATTATATTTCTGGTTAATTTTTAGTACTTAAAATTCTTGAAAGTGGAAACTACTAGGAATCTCTCGATGCTCTCTAAAATGCTTGGTGTGCTAGACATTGATGCTTCATTATTATGGTTTATTGTCTGGAACAGGGTAACCCCCCCCCCCCCCCTCACAGAAGGTGTTTTTTGGGCCAGCCTACTGAGTTTCTTGCCTGTCTTTATTTAGTACTGAGAGGAGCCTGGGTGCCTAGCTGTGACTTCCTGGATCATCCTCTTAGAATCAGTCCCTAAGGTTTTGCTGCTGCCTAAATTGAAAATACTTTGTCCCTTTCTTTTCTCCTTAAGATAATATCCTTGATTTAAGGAAGCTGTTTTATCACTGTTTATTCCTACAGTTTTTGTTTCCAAAAAAATGTTCTTTCAGGTACTGGTAGTAACAGTACTCCAAGGCCTAGGCTAAGAATGGGAGAATAAGCTAGAGTCAGTCCTTTTCTTGTTGTCCCTGATGCATTGCCCACGTTAGTGCTGTTGTAAGTTAATTTATAACAGAGACTAGGCCTGGTGGCAAAATTTCTGATGGAACATTTCCATTAGGCACTATTGGTTTGTCAGGAAAAAAATGGAAATGTGGTAATTGTGATCAATCTATTGAATGAAACCAGACATGTTTCTGATAAAATGTTGCTTAGTTTCCCAACAGCTCACCTGACCTCACTGGCCCCTTGGTAGCCCGTGGGCAATTGCAGAGCCAGGGGCCGTGGGGCATCCAGGGAACATGGGTTATCCAGATTCCCAGACAGCAGACTGGTCTCTTTTCCAATTGTAAAAGTATAAACACCCACTGCTTTTAAAGTCCCCAGTAGCTTTAATGGAGAGCACTTTTTGGAGTCAATTTATCAATGGTCAACAAGAGATTCCAAGGCATAATCTAAAGTCCACAGTGAATAGTCAGTGGCCATGGAATTGTGCAGAATTCTGTGCAGAACAGAATTCTCACCTAAAATCTTTTGAAATGGATATACTCCAGCCTCTGTAATTTGAAATCTGCTAACCTAAGAAGAAAAATGTGAGAGTTTTCTGATTTTTTTTCCCAAATTCTTCTCTTAGGGAGAAAGCTGTTGGTTTTCTTCCCCTCTTGTGAGTAGGTTTTCGTTTTTGACAGAGCAATGTGCTAACTCCGTTTTTTTAGTGGAATTTTATAACTACCACCTTCATTCTGTCCTTGATAATTACAATCATCACTATCAGTTTTGTGAGCTTGTAAAGGTTCAGGGATTTGTGCTATATCCTCCCACCAATTGTGTCTAACGGTATCTTTAAGAGGCATTGGAGAAAGGATTGGAGAAAGGCAGCAATCTCACTATATAGAAAGCTGTACTCTGTTAGAATATACTTCTCTTGCATAGTCTTTTACTAAGCTGATGCTTAGTAAAAAAATCTGAGGCAAGAACTGCTCTTGCCTTATAGCTGCAATATCCATAAGAGGAAAACAAAATTCCTGCTCTTTTTAAGAGATTAATGGCACATGCATCATTTATCAATATTGAAGGTTTCATTTCAGTAGTTAAATCAGCTGATAAACTATGGGAATTATTTATTTTTATATGAATAGAATTATAATTGAAGTATACAAGCTGCTATGTTGCAAAGATATAAAATATTCTGTGTTATTTTTTTCTTTCATGAAGCAACAGTGGGGGGGGGGGGGGGGAGAGAGAAATCCAAACCCAAAAATCATTGTCATAGTTCCTTCAACTTCCATTTATAACAAGTTTTGATGTGGTGAAAGTCAGTGTATGCAATGGAAATTACCCCAGTGTGAAAACAGTAAGCTTGATTTTTTCATTTCCTCATTTTTCATCAAACCTATTGTACCAGTTGCAGAATATAGGAATAAAACATTATTGTAGTGATTTGAACTTCTCTCCTACCCAATCAGCCACAAGGCAGCAGTGTGTTGTACTGATAGCAGGTCCCATTGTTTCTAATACTGTCTCTTCTACAAGAAAGCCTATTTATGCCCATTGCAGCAGATTCACTCATTTTTTGCCAGCTAAACTGTGTTAAACTAGTGCTTTTCAAACTCCTTGCTGATGAAAACTTTGAAACATTATTTAAGACTAGATCAAGTTTCAGATAAATGTTTTCTCCTCTTTTTGCTGATTTAGGGATACAAACTCCAATCATTGTTCTTTTTCCAGTAAATGCAAGAGATAATTAAGGGGAGCACACATGTGTGAAGTACTGAGTGTGGCTTGCTAAATGTCTTAGAGTTTATTTCACTGTGAGGCATTTGCTAATCAAATGCAGATAATTTTAAACCATTCTAGGTCTATCTTTAGATTAAAAACAAAACAAAACAAGACCAAAGAGAAAGGAGTCATGCAGTAGTTTACACCCAAAATGTGACTTGCCATAAAAATAGCATAGTAGTTTTGGATTCCCAACAGTTTCACACTCCAAAATCTACCCATTTCTTGCAATGAAACAACTGAGCCTATTTACATAAAATTTTCCATATCTTGGCTTGACACATGTTTTAAACTAACAAAGCCTCACTCTGTACACATTATTTTTCTATATAGCTCCCAATTTACATAACTGCATGATAATTAATGTCTTATAAACAAACTGTGTTTGGCTTTTTAGCCTAAAATCTTTTAAAAATAGTTAATGGAATTTCATTTTTCACTTTGGTATTTAAACCATGATAAATTTAGGTCCTTGATATTCTTATATGACTGTAGATGAAGCTGAGTGACGTAAGCCTCTGCCCTCTTGTGGCAAAACAGGTTGGTGAAGTAAACTAACAATTTGAGAATATTTTCTTTAACTTAGTTTTTCTATAAAATGACACATGTTCTAAGGGTTCAGCAGGAACTGAAATCTTCGTCTACTCTTATAGTTTCCTTAAGGAATACCGACCCTGGGCAGAAAATTACTGGTCTTTCTGATTCAGCTCTGCCATTCAAACTCTGTTTAAACACAAGTATTTTAAAATAAATTAAAAAAAAAAGCACTCCCTGTGCCATGGTGTTGGGTAAAGCTGTGCTTGCAGAAGATTGCTCAGACATTCTGCAGCTTCTCTACTGAGACTAACCAAGATGGTTTGTCATTGTTAGTATCCCAGCATGCCCTGTTTACACAGACAAATCATTAAATACAGGAATAAGTTCAGCCAGAACAGTTCAGTCCCATCTTCTAGAGATATTGAGAGTTAACTGAAGGGGATACTTAATCAGAGTGTACTTCAATACAAATGTTAAACAGAGAAAACTAGTGCATGAAGGTAATCACGTTACAAGGAGCCTAAGAAATGTCATTTGGACATCTGGGCAATGAAGAAACCTTTTTCTTCTTTGTGGTTCTAGCAGCAAAGTATTTTTCAATTATATTTTTCAAGGCACCTGCTGATTCACCAAACTCCATTTCTTATTTTGAGCTTCTGGCATAGTTCATGGGTGGTTCACCATGAAAAGAAAAGGTGTAATAGTAGAAAGAGGGTGAACAGAATAATAGAAAGTTGTGAACAGAAGTAGAGGGTCATGAGAAATGTGTGGAGACAAGCTAAGAAGCTCTGAGTACGCTAAAAGCCAGAGGAAGGGTTATTGCCGCCTTGCATTTAATTGAAAATTAAAAAAGAAACATTTTGGATTAGTATCCAAGTAGTTGTGAGCATATTTATTATTAAATTCTACTTATTCATGTCCTTTGTGTACTGCTACTATAAGCAGACAGCCTACTGTCTCTCAAACATCTGTTTTGAAAGACTTGTGAATAGTTGCTTACAGTAACATGTATTTAACATTTAAGCACTTTCAGCAACAATTTGAAACAATTAGCTCATAATGAGCAGTTTCCGTGCTAGAAAACTATGCTAAAATGCTTATTAAAAACTTTAAAATGTTAAGTCTCTGACTTTAACAAGACAAAGGCCACACAATCATCCGCGCTCTGGGGAGTCATTTTGAGGTGTTACTTCTACAAATCAGGAAATAATTGCTGCAAAGAAGTTCTATTTCACTGTAAGCTTTTGTGCAAGGACAATCCTGCAGGTACATCAAAGCCTGCTGAGGTTGAGTTCTTTGTGACAGATTCCTGAAATGTAATATGAACAGAGTTTTGACATGATACGTCATAAAAGTTGTGATTTTCTTGGGCTTCTTTATCTCACTTCCTTCATCATCATCAGGCTCAAGGTGCTAGCTAACCTAGCTGTAAAAACTAGTGTTTGACATGAAACTCAGGCCAGGAAAAAAAGGAAGACTGGGAAAATGTTTCCTGACATCAGCTGTTCCAGAGAAGGGGACTGACAATGAGGTCTTGCTACAGGCTGGACCATCAAAAAGAGGAACTTGGCTCATGAGCAGGGCTTTTCCTTGTGTTTCTTGACCACAGAAGAGTGTGTCCAGGATTTGTGAACTCTGAATTCTCAAAGTGGTCCTTAGAGAATCAGCAAAGTTTCTTTGTGAAGATCCCTCCCAGAGATCCCAAAAGTCTTCAAAAAAACCAAACAAACCAACCCCAGATTAAAATTCACAATGTTTTAGTTAGATGAACCACAAAGATAGACATGTAGATAAATAAATAAATAAATCTATCTCTCCATTCCCCTAAACTTTACAACTATTTATTTTTACCTTGAGATACAAACTCTTCTCATGTAAATAAACTTAATCTGTAGTTTGCTACTTCTGGTTGTTTTGCAAAATGGAAAAACACCTAAAAGGCATTCAGCACAGTTTATTTCAGCTATTCTATTAGAGGTATTGTTTCACATCAAATATGCATAAGAGGGAGTTATTGTAAGGTTATTACAAATTTAGAAAGCAACAATACTATGAAAAATATATGGAGTGCGTGTGCGTATCTATTCAAAGCCTACGTTTTAATTATTGGGTTTTTTTAATCCATACTTCTGCATGCTTAAAGCTGAATGTAAATTTTCAGGGCCCCAGTGCCAGTGTGGCCCATCTAACACTGTTTCTATTGTGCTGGAGACTGTGCAACTGCATAGTATGAGATGTTACATGCTCTGAAGAAGTGATACTGTAGGTAGACAAGAGTGATGAAGAAAAGCTTATTTAGGGATTATAGATGAAGTGAAGGCCAAATAGAATTCTTGGCAAAATAAGAAATAAATCTTGTTCATATAGTCTTTCTTCTATAAATGTTGAGTCACTTCATTTGTTTATTAAATAAAAATCACTCAAAGCCTTAACAACAGGTATGAGGTGTCAGTGTTCTTTAGCAGAATGTACTACTTGGTCCTTGTACCCAGTGTTTCCTGGCATAGTCAAATGGAGTTTTATCATTTTCCAAAATAAGAATAGGATTTCAGCCCTTCAGTTCACCACAAATGTTATTAATGTGTTAATCTTTGAAAAGAAATGAAAGGTTTTTCAGCACAGAACTCTGCTGATGGTTCAGGGTTTGAGATACATCCTTGTCAGTTACATACTTGCCCTGATACCCTGGATCCAGTCTCTATTTCCACACAGTAGTTCTACCTAGAATCAGACCTCATTTTCTTGAGAATTCCAGCATGCTATATGATAAAGCTGCTAATAGGATGTGAAAATTCAAGACCATTATCTATTATTGATAGGCAACTTGGTCTAGATGTAGCCACATACCCACAGTGGTGCCACTAAACAAGAAGCAACTTTTGTCATGACTTCAGAGGCCTTGTGCATGAAGACTGGATGTGTCGCTCCAGCATCCTGCATCTTGATAAGCTTTGTCTCACATATGAGAGTTGCAGTCCCATGAATCATATTCTTTGCCATTGAAAGATACTGCACTTAGGAGGAAGCAATGAAAAGTTAGAAATATTGATTTGTAAGTCCTGGGATGCTGAGATGTGGTAGTACCTCCCATTTTCCTTCATGCTCAGACACATTTGGAACACTGTTATAACATATGCATTAATAATCACAATGATAAAATGTTCCTTCATATTCTCAAAGTAAACAAAAGAATTCCTGCAAATTATGCAGATTTTAAAGACATAAATCAAATAACCAGTGCAGCTTCAGTATACCTTGCTTGCTGTGATTATCTACATAATTACCATAATTGCCCATTGTATTCAATGCATTTTTGCAATATTCTAATTGTTATTATATTCCTGAAAACGTCATATTTCCAGTCATTGTCACCAGTCAACAGATGGCATTTGTGCTTGGCATCATAAATTATATATATAGTATCAAAGAAAAGTATCACTTTATCCTTTGTTAACTTGCCTAATTTGGGGGACAAAAATCTGCTTTTAGAGAGTTTCTATTTTAAATATCTAAGTATTGCTTTAGATGACGGTCTTGCATACATCATGAAATTAACATCTGTGAATAAATTGAGCTAAATGACCCAAATTAGAACTGACCAAAATGCCATGTGAATACATTTACTTTCAACTTTGATGCCTGCTTCCACAGCAGACAGAAATACAAGGTACATAACAATAATTAAAAAAAACCCAACAAACATGGTAAGAAAAATAAGCTTCGGTCACATTCAGCAGAAATTCCAGTGCTAGTTCTTCTTCCACTGTTTGGTATATTTACATGAAAGTTTAAAGGCAAACACGATTTTTGCTATCCCATTCTCTGAAGCAACATGAACCAGTTCTCACGGTCATCCAGCAGCTCTATAGTTTCAGTAGCACGACACCAAGTACAGCTACACCACCAGCTGCCCCTGGCTTCTGTTTTGAAGATTATTTCTTCTAATCAGTTCAAAATGTAGACCGCCTGAAGTTGCACCTCATGGTAAAATATGGTGTAGATAAATCCTCTGTTAACATCATCTGATTTAGTGTGTCATTCCGTAGACTGGGACTCAACCTTTTAGTTAGTTGTCATCAGAAGATTTCTACGTCCCTTGTTGAAGATTTTTCATACAGAGTCCTCTGGATACATACGAGAACCTGCGTATCCAAAACTCTCATGCATTCAGAAGAAAAAAACAAAACAAACCAAAAAAACCCAAAACACCAACAAAACCAAATTAAAACTTTACTTCTTATATTTACTTTTTAAAGTATATTTAATATAGTTAAAACATACTAACAAATAGTTAACAAATGACATTATTAGAAGACCTAATGAATACATGATACAGCATAGAGCATCTGTAGATTTTTGTTGCCTTGCTTTGAAATTATTTTAGAACAGTTACGCCTTAAAAGAATGTTATGACATAAACCTTCACTAAAGTTTCAGAGGACATACTGCCATTCTGCTCCACAAACCACCTCCGCTCCCCAGTGACAACTGATTGCACAGGCATTTTGAAATCTCCAGAATGCTTTCTACGGAGGATTGATCTGAGTGGGGGAACCGTTTCTTGGAGGTGAACTCAAAAAAGTTGAAGAGAATGTTTTATTTAAAATCAGCAAAACTGAGCTAGGAAATGACTGAAGTCAATTTTTAAAGAGGGTTTTGCGGTGGGGTATTTTTTGTGCTTGTCCCATCTTGCTTGTATAATGGCATCAGAAGATGCAGATCCTGTAAAAGAGAGTTCATGAAAAGAGATTTTGAATTTTGAAAAGGTGCCTCTGGTTTTAATGTCTCAAATACTGGATAATTAGTATAAGACTATTTCTAGGGTATGATTACCCACAGTTACCACATCAACATCATCTGGGTTTTGAAAGCACAAACCACTCTGAAAAATCAGGCCTCATTTTTGCATAGTATAGACATGTCAAAATTGAAGGCATATTTTTAAACCTTTGCAATTATCTCTACTTGTAGAGCTAATAAGCAGTTAAGCCTATCTACAAAAATTTCTGAGGCAAAGAGATGATACATTATTTTCTGTGTTTACCTGCCTGGTAGCCTTTGCCTACAAAGCATTATGTTTGAATAGTGGAGAGCTTATTTTCCTCATATGCCTTTTGTCTTCTTTGTAGAACATTGCGATGTACCTAAAACCACAGGAATACAATTATTCTTTGGGGTTTTGGGAGGGAGGTCTAATTAAGCAGGTCTCTGCTGTTAGAGGCACAGCTATGAAAAAATTTTCTGTGCCATGAGTTATATATCCCAAACTGAAGGCGAGGTTGTTCAATAGAAGATTAGGTTTATTATTTGAGAGTAGAATCCACCACAAAATATATAATTAATATCAGAACACAGTTACCATTATTTTCCTGGTTTAGGTGATTTTTTTTTGACAGGTATAGTAAATTGCTCTTCTGATGTCAACCTATTGTTTTAAAGACTAAAATCATTACTGAGTAAGCTTCTTTGATGGGTTAGAGTGGATTCTATTTAGTTAAAATATTCTGTAGTGCTCTGACCCAATTATGTACATACTTAGCAAGGAAAAACCTAACTGAAATACCCAATATCAAAACCTAAATGAAGTCACCCTAATTTTGTTTAAATTGCAGGCCAAATGATTTTACACATTGAAGTAAATAATTTGCATTTTAGATACATTTCTTTATTTTTTATCCTGGGCATTTCCTTTTAAATATTTTTTTCCTTGAGACTTATCTGCTACCAAGCCATTTTTTCAGCCAAGGACTTCAATATTTGAGGACACAGAGCAAAAAACTGCTGCTTTTAAAAAATTTAATTAAATAACTGTCAACCTATCCGTACAGATAAAGGTACTTTAAATGGCCTGAACTTTACAGGCATGGAGAATTAAGCAGAAGGAAACACATAAAAGATGGAGTGAGTAAGATAAAGGTATAGAATATTCTTACTGTTAACATAATCATCTATCAGTTGGCTGGTTGGTAAGACTTCACACTTCCCTTTGAAAATAGTGGATTTACCCTATTCTTTGCATTAGTCTCTTCTGTATCTTCTACTGTCATCTCTTAAATCATAATGAGTTTTTATCCTGTTAAGAGGATAATGACCATCCTGTAATGCCTGGATAAATAAAAAACCCATCTAACATTTTCTGAGCACCTACATGAACAAAGGTAACTTTAAACATGACTTTCAGGAAAACAAACAAAATTGGCAAGGCATTTTTTACTTCTTAGCAGACTCCTTTGTTCTCTTTTTCCTGCTTATGAAAAAGCAAGAAAATCATTTGCCAAAAAAAAGCCTAAACTGGAATTGTGCCACCTTCAATTAAGTTGCAAAGTTCTGTCATCTTTTCACAGGTCTTATAAACAGGTCAACTACAGGCCTTAAACTGTGATCCCATAAGTTCATGGTCACACTTTGCCATGTCCTGCATTCCAAGCTTCTCCATGAGAATGGAGATGTGAAGCTATGAGCTTGTATCCCCTTCCCATACTCCACTCAGAAAAGCTTACCTGATTCATCAAGTTTGATTCCCCATTGTAAAAGCGTGTGTATCTGCCATAACATGAAGAATGCATCTCCTTTCTTTCAAAGCTTCATGTGAAATGATGTCATGCAGTGCTTACAAAATGGACCACTGATTTCAAGGCAGAGGCTGTCCCATAAATTATTTTGACATGGGTATATTTCTTCATATCTGCATTTTACCTGAACAATCTTCTGAAACAATAGCAAGGACAGTAACTTTTTAACCGTGCTATCTGTTCAATATCTGTGCTATCTCTGTTCAAAAGAGATATAAGAGTAAAGTTGTGATAGTCTAGTGGCTTGTCTCCATGATTACTACTCCTATTGGCAAAAACCAGAAAAAGAAAAAAACCTATCATAGATGTATTTAATGAACTAGCCAAGGTTAGTCAGCGTTACCACAGCAGTCAGACTGAACTATATAAATTACTTTTCCATTAATGTTTTTTCAGCCTGAAGAATAATCAGTTATGTATCCACACAGAGACTGACTAACCATTCCATATCTCTTGCATTACAGACTAAACAGTTTTAGATTCCTCCCTTTGAAATCATCATTGCATTTGAAGTTCAGCAGTGTAGTAGATGATAACAAAGCCCAGGAAGAAAGGTACTGAAACTCTCTACCAGTTGCTTCAAAATACAGAAATTTAATATATTATGAATGGCTATTTATGGTTCATATACTAGCATTGGTATGAATAGGAACTTACACCATAAAAACTGACGGGTTTCTACCTGGATTTTCCAATTTAGTACTGCAAACAAGAAGTGAGGGTCAGTTTTCTTCTTGACTTCACAATATTTGTAGAATAAATGATTGGCAATCATGAACTAAAAGGAAATAAATGCATTGATGAATTGTGTTGACACACTGTAGTACATAAAACTATTGACACAGAGTGAAAGATTTCCCTGAGGTCAGTGGGAGTTTTGCCACTGGGTTCCACACCACCATCATTTCACTGTCAGTATGTAGTTTAGTTATTCTTATCTTGAATTAATGTAGAGTTCATCTACTTTCCTATCCATCCCCATTCGTTTTCTCCTCTTCCTACTCTCCTCCCTCCCTCCTTACCTCTCTGCTGCTTCCTGTTCTTTACCTGCGGCATCTGCCAGGCAGTTAAATTTTAAAGTATCTTTTCCCTTTGAAGTGCTAATGCCAGCACTACTCTTTCTGTACAAGTAACTTCACTGACTGTTGTGGTTTGCTTTACTCTTTGTTTTATGTGTTTTTATGTGCACATGTAGAGTGTTATGTGATTTTAACAATGAAGAGCTGGAAAAATGGAAAGAGAGAAATAAAAATCTCCTAATTAAGCTTTATAAATAAAAGTTAAATCCCAGCTGCTCCACCTCAGGCTGTGATTTTGTCAGCTCACACGAGCTAAGCAGGTCGAACCTGGTGAGTAATTAGATAGGAGACCTCTGAGGAAAACCCAAGGTGCTGCATGTGGTGGCACTGAAGATTCAGTAGCTGCCACTGTTCCTTTGCAGTAAGTGTTGAATCATTGTTCTGTTGGTTTTAGTTCATTCAGTCCACCAGTGGCTATTAAACACGACAGGTCTGTACAGAACCTCTGTTCAGAAAACCCTGAGAGTGTTTATTGCGAGAGTGTAGAGGATGTTCTTCTGAAAGGACCACTTGAACACACATACACACACTCTCGTGTGTCTTTAACCATCTGCTAGTGGCCAAGGACAGGAAAGCAGAAGAACTATGCATTAGAGGCAAAGTACTGGACGTTTGATCGGTTCCATCATGGCATTAATATGCTTTGTTAATAGCCAGAATTTTTTTTTGTGTATAGAGCACTTAAGCAATCACTGTTGTCTTCTTCAAGATGGTTATTTTTGCTCTTGAATTAAATGTGTATGTGTGTATTTATTTTAAATATCTGTACTTACCTTTTTTACAGTAATGACCAACTGCCCTAATGTGACCATTATACAATACGCTCTACCTTTATGTAGCAAAATAAGAAAAAATGCATTCCATACTTGGGTGTTAATTTTAGTGTCTTTCACAGTTCAGTCTTCACTGACACTGAGATACAGAAAGCTCAGAGATGTCCTTTTTAAATATTAATGTTTTGTTCTTTCACACTAGAAATGTTTCAACCATGAATGTGTTGCATCTTCCACATAAGTTGTTTTGTTTATTTGCAGGTATAGAAAAAAAAAACCAAAACACTGATTAATAATGAAATCACCAGGTATTTGTGCACAGAGAAAATTAATCATTTTACACTGTCTGGATTATCCTCAAGGTTTGCTTTGGGGAAGATAATTTGAAGTAATTGTTTCCTGGTCTATATACATCAGGAATATGCTCATACTTCAGTGAGGTGAACAGCGGATCAAAGCTTGATGGATTGTCCTTTCCTATGGCTGTTTCTTTGAGCTGGTCCTGTTTGCTTGCAAGGAACTAGAAAATCCTATTTCCCTGAACAAGGCAATGTAGTACTTCGCTGCTTGGCCCAAGTCACTGCCAGCCCACCACCCCAAAGACTCTCTCCTTTTCTAAGCTTTTTTCAAGCCTCTGGGGGGAAAATTCAAAAGACACCTGCCTGCATTCGCTCTTATTTCTGCCTGGACTTGCTGGAGAGGGGATGCTGGTGTGTGGAGGAAGTTAGTGACACTGCATTGCACATAAAAGTTGAAAAATAAAAAGGTTTTCTCCTGTATAGGAATGTCTTTTTAATTTAGCAGGTCTTTGGAGTATTTGAATGATAGCTAGATATACCAGTTTCAGATCCCAAAGCATAAATAATTCTTGTGAAGATCTTAAAGGAAGGTGTACAACTGAAAATGTGAGGTGGATATTCTGTAAATCAATTAAAAATGCCCTGAATATTTATAGCTGAGATTTATCACTTTAATAACAGCATGTATATTTATATCTGAGATTTATCACTCTGTCACCAGCTTTGTTTATTGCGCCCAGCAGCTGGTCAAAATTTTGGGGGTTGTAGGCTATTCCCAGTAGGAGGAGGAACTTTAATAGAGATTGATCTTTTTGCAGTGCAGTCCTGTTTCTAAAAAGCAATATTAAAACTATCCTGTTTCCTTGAGCATAGCAGAAATTATACATATTGAAAAAGCTTCTTTTATCAGATATTCAACGCCTGTCAGCCTGTGCCACAGTCCAAAGCCTGTCTCGGTTTTCTCCTTGGCATTAATTTGGCAGTCATTTGACATTAGCTCTTTCTACATATTGGCTGTTTCTGCATGCTTACATACAGAATGTATGTCTGCATGTCCTACATACATAGCCCCCATTGGTTTCACTTGTATTTATTTCCTGCTTAAAACAGCAAAACCACTGCACCCACTTAATTCACATTCTGAGCTGGCTCTTTCTTGTTTTGTACAGAGATGTGTAATTGTGTTTGGAGTTAAGAGACTACAGCTACTTGTTTCTGCAAAGGAGCATAATGACTTCTCAAATGAAGTGGGACAGCTATTCCGAGAGCTGCAATGAGGTTTGCCTGACCTGTAATTTTACAGCACCATCAACGACATTTCATCTGAAACTTCAGGGCCAGCAAAACAATAAAGGTCTGGGTTCAGCACTGTGGTGTAGTGAGTTTTCCTTACGGTGATCTCATGTCTGTTCCTCCATAAGCAGGAAATGCACTGAGGTTTTGAAGGGCAAGTCTGCAACACCGTTTCCTCTTTGGCTAATTGCACAGCTTCAGGAGGATGTTCAGAGATGAGGAACTGTAGACACCACCCTGCCTGCAACTCACCCAAGCTGCATATGGACAATTTTGGATGGTTTTCAGGGTGAGAGACCTACAAAATCAATTCACTTTTAGTCACAGTCCTCTCCGAGTCTGCAGAAAGTACAAGCATTGGACTAGCACTTTGGAGTAATGTCTTTTTTTGGATCAAGGATCTTATTCCTTGCTGTGACTGTTGATTCACCCTTCCTGTTTTCCCTGTCTCTTCAGTTCACTGCCTCTGGTGACACAATTCAGAACAGTGCAATGAACGTAAGAGCGAGGGTATCAATCAAGGACAATTTTAAAAATCATAGATAGACTACATGGCAAAGTGTTTCAGCTTCAAAATGTATCTACATTGTTTGAAATGCCCTCAGTAACCCTTCAGGAATGACAGATTTGCTCCATTTTTGGGAAGTAAGTTTGTCATCTTTCAGCACAGTTGATGTCCTCTCAGTAATCTGTGTCTATTGCTTTACTGTTAATAAGGACTTCTAACAGTCTTTATGACTTCAGTGAGAAAAAGTAATTTCATAATAATTAAGATTTCAGATATTACAATACTCAATTACTAAATAAACATGAAAAAGATGCACTTCTCTGGAGACTGTCAAAGGTATTGAATACCAGATGCTGCCTGTGTCAAACCCTGGGGTTTCACATTATAAAGTTCCACGTGTGTCTATGTAATCTCACTTTGTTATAAAGCTGTGAAGGAAAGATCTTTGGGCAATGAGGAAATATTAAGTCAAATTCACTCCTGAAGAACTCTAGAGACTGGAGTACAGAAAGATAGACCTGCCCCATTATTTGTCAGATGTTTAATTCACTTAAAATTTAAATGAAAAATCAAGTCAAAAAACACCCTTTATGCCTTGTGTTTTAGTCTGTGCTTCAGACTGAAACAAATACTCTATCATAATTCAACTGAAACCACGGTTTCTGTGTAGCAGCTAGAATTAATCATAATTAATCATATTCTTCCTTAAATATGTTTTCTAGGAAAAAAATTTAGAAAACTTCTATGTTTATATTTTATAAAAGCTCCTGCAATTAGGAACGCTCAAAGTAAATTCAGGGAATGAAATCCTAGTCTTGATGAAGCAACCTGCAAAATTTCTTTAATTTTTATGTGAGCAAGATTTCAACTAAAGACTTTGATAGACATGCTCCAAGACTAAATGCTTGTATGTGACAGCGCTTAAACTTGAAGCGATGCACAATATGAAATATTTCTAATGAATCTGTGTCTGTATAAATTCAGATGTTGCAGTAGTGGAACTACGCATCCATATGTAATAAATCTTTCTATCTTCTAATACCAACAAGGCATCAACAAGGAAGTTAATAATTTATTAGGAATATGAAGTTGTACTCCAATAAATTAAAACAATATAAGAAATCCAAGGTTTGAAATTTTGAATACTTTTATAGGTATGTAGCTCTACAAGAGCCACTGAGATGACTCATAATAAAATTATCCATGAAATTATTGCCCTATGTTCTTATCATACATTAAGAATGGCCTGTAATACATGGCAACCCTGAGAATTCACAAACGTGAAGAAAATGTGAAAAAGAGGGCAATTAAGATTTTTCTCTGCAGAAGGCAAAAAATATTACTTTAAAAAGAAAATTCAGCTTTAATTCTCAAGTGTTATTGTGCCAAATATGTAGTCTAAATGCAGGCATCCAAGTATTAAATACAGAGATTTAAGCCCTGCTATAAGTGCAAACCACGATGCGACCTCAGCTGTGGAGTACAAGTAATTACTCTTTTGTATACAAATAACACAAAACCTACAGCAAAATGGGAAAGGCAAAATAACGTAACGTGTCATGTAAATGAAATTTTCCCACAAAAGGCACTCTGCCTTTTTTTTTTTTCTTCCTCCTTACAGCTTTAAGCCCCATTGCCTATGACCATGTAACAAAGGGTTTGTGACAATTTGGGGGATCTGTCTGTGTAAAGTTTATGAACTGTTTGATACTTGGGAATCTCTATATATAGCTGTGTCAGGTTGAAAATTCTTTGCTGATCTAAAATCCACAAGGTTAACAGGAGAAATTTTTGCCCCCGGCACAGGATCAGTAAAGAATTGTTAAACCTTGGTAACGTCCTCACCTACAGTCCCTTTGAAGCACAATGATGCTACCAGGCAGGCAAACCCAGGGTTATAGAACGAGGTAAGGAGGTAATAAATCGGTCATTGATCACCTGTTCTACACCAGTCTCATCACCTGGCGAAGATAAGGTGGGTGCAAGAGCAAGTGTCTGCTGCGTGGTGGTGAAGAACAGGGAAGGACTGGAGGGGGATGAGGGACCTGCGGGCCTTTCGCCTCCATTGGGAGTGGGAAACCAAGGGGCTCTTGCCTTCACCACCTCCTCTGAAAGCCTTAAAATCGGCGCGTTCGCTCCCCCGTGCCGTGCAGAGACTGCAAATCCCGCACAGCGCAACCCTAAGCTACCGGTGTCCGAAGAAGCCCGAAGGGAGGCCGCCAGAGCCAAGAAGCAGCCGGTTGTTGCCGCTGCCCCGCGGGGGCGCCTGCCTCCGGCTCCGGCTCCGGCTCCGCCAAGGGCCCCGACAGCCCCGAGTTGGACGCTTTCGCGCAAACGAGCCCGGTCCCGCAAACGCGGCCTCGGGGATGCTCATCTGTGGAATCTGCCATCGGGGATTCTCGCCCGGCCCGGGACACAGCCCGCCGCCCCGCTCCCTACCGCGGGACCTCCCCGCCTCTCCTCGGTCACCCCCCCCCGCCCCGCCCCGCCCGCCCAGCCACGTGCCGCTGCCCGCGCGCTGAGCGGGGCGGCCGGGGCCCGCTTCCCTGAGGAGTCTCCCTCCCTCAGACCCGGCGGGGCACCGGCGGCCCCCCCCGCCCCCCCTCCTTCCCCGACTGCCCTCCCTCGGCACCGGCGGAGCAGGGAAGGGGCAAGGACACGGGACTCCGGTAGAAGGGAGGCTGCCCTGCGGTCTGCCTCCTCCCGGCCCCCGCCGCCCCCCGCCTCGCCTCCCCTGGTCACCGGGGCTGATGAATTAATAACGATGCGGCCGCCGTTACATGCATTTCTGTGCAGCGGGCTGTGCCGCCGGCTCCCGGCGCGGCGCGGCGGGTGGGCGAGTGAGGAGAGCGCCGTCCCCTCCGCTCCGGCGCCGAGCCGAAGCCGCGGCCACGGCCTTCCCCATGGCTCCGGAGGAGGTAACGGGAGCCGGGAGTTGCTCCCGCTTTCCCCAGCCGTGAGGAGAGGGGCCGGGGCGGCGGAGGGGCCGGGGCAGCTGGGGCTCGAACGGGCGTGTTGGCGCGGGAGGGGGAGAGGCGGGGGTGGTGGTGGGGGAGGTCGGTCCCCTCCCGTCCCCGAGGTTCCCCCCAGCTCCCGCCCCGGGGGCAAGGATCGCTCCCTGGAGCTGCCCGCGCGGGAGCCGGGGTCGCTGCGGGTTCGGCGGTAACGGGCGCGAGCCCCCTCCCTCCGCCGGGCACCCGCTCTCTGAGAGACATGAAACGCCGGGAATCCATCTTCATCTTCCCCGCTTGCGCGAGAGCCACGAAGATTTGCTAATTAATGTACATCGGAGGGAATGATGTCGGGAGGAAGGAAGGAACCCCCTGCCGCGCCTGCGGCAGCGAGACCTGCCCTCCGAGCCCGGGCAGAGCTGTAGGTCCTGTAGAGCGGCGGCGGCGGAGCCGGCTGCTGAGAGCGATAGGATGATGTATCCATATGCTGAATTTATGTTGCCCACTAGGAAAAGACTGAAACTCAGGTCAGATATAAACCGCATCATTTCATTTAAAACTAAACTGTAGTTATTTCTTGTAATTCTAGAAGGGATTTTTCTTCTCTCCTGATTAAATACGAAGTACTATTAGAGGATGGAGTAATGATTTACACATTATAGCCTGAAATCTTTTGTAGAGTGGGAAGTGATTGACAGTATAAGGACGCTTTAGAATCACATAAGTCCTCTTATTTTTGCTCCACGTGGAAAGACTGAAAATAACCAGACTGTTAAATCTTACTTTCAGTTTTTAGACTTTACAAAACCATATTTTCCTGAGGTACAGAATGGAGAAAACTTGGTCTAGGGAGACCACAGAACCTTTTCTTTCCATTGAAAAGGTTGATTTTCTCAGCTACAGCAACTAAAATCTGTGTGATGTCTGCTTTGAGTATTTCCATCCTTTGAAAACAAAACCAAAAAATGACTCCAGAACTGTGGTTAGCTACTTCCAGGAATCTCGCCGACTCTCTCCACTGTCTCTAAGGCAATAGTGTAATAGTTCTTGACACTTGGCTGTTAAATGAGCTGAACTGGGGAGAACTACGCTTCAGTAAGATGTTTGTGTTTAGGAATATTTATTCCCGTGGTAGGTATTTCTTCATGAAATAGGAAATGAGGTTTTTAGGCTGATATGATGATGGTTGCATATTGTAGAAATGATTAATACTTTATTAGATCAGTGATTTTTCATATATTTGACTAGTTTTGTTGCTGGCAAAATGAGACTGAAGTTATATTATTTCAGATGGAAATAATTTAGATTGGGCTTAATTGCTTCAGTAGCCTGACATATTTTTGATAATACTGTAAGTGGCAAATATTAACTGCTTTTGTTCCAGTTATATTGCTTTCTGATTATAAAGGTGTTTTGTGTTGTAGATGGAGACTGTACATTGCATTAAGTTGTGTCATCACAATGAGGCAATTAAGGAGCTTGTGTTCTTGAACAGCACATGTGATTTGCAAGTTTCATAAACTCTGAGCTTATTGTAAAAATGTGTATATGTGTATGGCAATAGAGGGCTATACCAGTAAAATAAACTAATAATAACCCATAAATCTCTGAGGTAAGCAAGAACATGCGAGATAGGCTAACCACTCAGTGTGCTTACACTGAAAACAAGTATTTATGCAGTAGTTTTTGTATCACTGTTCTACAACAACAAAAATAAGCATGAGCCAGAAATAAAAAGATGAAAATTTAAAAGGAGGCTAGTCAGAGGAGAAGAAGTATTTTGAAATGGAGTTTTTATGTCCAATCCATTACTGCATGGTACTGTTGAACTAAATGATACTCACACATATAGCAGTTCGTGACATTTAAGGTGGAAGCCTCGGTCTAGTCTATAACAAACCAATTAAAAGAGATTTGGTTGTTGAGGATTCAGTTTATCACAGAAAAAGAGATGGTAGAGGTGAAATGACAGTCAATAAAGGTCGACTTTGTTGGCTTTATCTTTGAACTTGGAACAGGAGAGCAATTGTTTTCTTCTCTGATTCTTATGTCTCTAACTGGAAATGCTGTCGTGAACAAAATTCCCTTAAATGGACAGAGGGGGCATTCGTGGTTGAGATGGCACTGCAATAGAAACACTTTCTTCTGTGTAACTGGCATTGTTCTGGCCAGTGCTTTGGCTATGTAGATCATATGTGGACATCATGAAGTTCTGAAAAATTAGGGGTTTGAAAAAATTCTGTCATTACTTATGTTTCAGTCCAGTGTACATTTTTAAGTGAAATTTGTTTGGCTGCCTAAGTGTGGATCAAGTTACACTGGAAAAGCATTTCCTTCTTTTCTAACCTAAAATGAAAAAAGTCATTTTTCAGCCAGAAGGATTCAGGGAAATGTCCTTACAGTCACCAGACTTTGTTGTGTGTTCAATAATGACTTGATTGTGTTGGATACAATAGAGTGTGGGCTTGGTGACTTCAGAGAATGACAGACCCGCCTCCCTTTTTGACACTTGCAACAGATTGAGCATGCTTTTTCCATCACTAAACCATGGTGCTGCATGCTTCTTGAGGGACATAGCTTGGAAAAGAGCTGGATGGAGAAGAGTTAGCTGTCTGCAACATTGGTTAATGTTTCCTTGATGCTCTGTGGGAATCAGTCTGTACCTGCAGTCCTGTGAATATGCCCTCCCTGTTTTCTGTATCTGTTTTTGAGTTACACGCTGCCAACTTTGGAATAGGTTGTTTAATGATTAATGTAATAGTAGTGTGTTACCATGGGTGCAGGTAGCTGCACGTCCCAACAGAAGCTTAAGTTTTTGGGTAGCAACATCAATATAGGAAGGACAGTGCCAGCAGTATGCGTATATGTATAGAGTATAATCAGATTCCTTTTTTGGCTGTTTATATAGTAAGCAGGAATTCATTAAACTGGCAGGGAGGACAAATATTTAATGAAGACCTGAAGAGGCGATATCATTACAGTATGTTTGCAATGCACTGCTTTGTTTAGTTGTTGATTATATCAAGGAGAGCTGCTAGCCATCTGCTTTGATGCAATATTCTGTAAAAACATGAAAATTAGAGAGGTAGGGGTTTACGTCTTATGACCAGTTTCTCTTAAAGATAAAAAAATTGCATGTAGTCCTTAGCTGCAGTTTAACTTTAGTGGGAGAAATGGGAACAGGGAGCAGTGCTTCACCGAAGTCATTCAGGGCTGAAGAAAAGGCCTTTCTGAATTAGGCAACAGTCTTATCTAATCCCAGTCATCAAGTCACCACAGTCTGCCTTAATGCCAGTTAAGCGCTTTACCCCGTTGCTCTTTCTGGCAAGAATGTTCAAAAATCTCTCTCCTGATGCTTAGAACTTGGAGAGTATATGGGGGAGTAAAAAATGTGGTGCTTAGGTGGAAGAGGAGAGAAGCAAGTGATGTAGGCAATTGTTATCTTGCCTTCATTGTAGGAAAAGTTGAGGTTTTCTTTTTTTTAAATTAAAAGGTAATTAACAATAAGGAGGACAAATTGTCTGTTAGAGCAGGTTTTTTTTCAATACAGACCTTATTTCTACTGGTATCTGTGAAACAAGTGACAGTTATCAGAGCTTTATCAGTCTTCCTGCTGCCTACAAAGTTTTTAATGGAAACTCTGGAACTGACCAGCGTCTCGTGCGAGTGTTGCTGCAGGACTGCATCTGTAGTCTGTACCCTTTCATGGTTATTTAGATATTTAGCTGTTCTAATTATTAATATAAGGATTTATTCCCTTCAAATACTGAAGAAATTTCTAAAGGGAAAAAATGCAGTTAATCCTGCTTGGCTAAAACTAACAAATAGATTAGGAAGTTTTTAAGCCTAGAGAAGAAAGGTAAGCCCTTCATATTAATGAAATAGATGATTCTAACTGCAATGTCAAGCAGAAACGCTACTGAAAAGACATATGGTCTGCAATGGCTTCAATAACTTGAGCTGAAATAAGAATATAGGTACATTTCATTAATTAAAGTGTGGTTTTGAAACAGCTTTATTGTTTCAAGGGTTTATTTTTTAAAATATAACTTGTATTTTGCATTAATTTTATTTTTATGGCATTTTGAGCTTGCAACTTTTGTTTTTATACCTTTCACTAGTGTTGATTTTTGCTTAATCCCTAAAGCGTAACAAGATTTCCATGGAAATATGATGATGTGGTGTGACTGTAGGTAAGAAAGCAGAGTGTGTCATGGAAGTGATAAAGTGAAAATTCAGGCTAGGGCAGTAGCATTATCATGCTAAGTAACAATAGTTTTCCTTTATATATAATGGAGCTGCTTACACAAAAGATCAAAGGGATATAGAACAACAGAGTTACAGAACTGGAGAAGGTGGAGAAGACATCTGGAAATCATCTAGTCTAGTCCACCTGCTCAGAATAGGGTCACCGAGAGCATGTTGCCAAAGGCTATCTTCAGTTGGGTTTTTTATTATCTCCAAAGATAGGTACTTTACAGCCTCATTTGGCAACTCTTTTAGTGTTGGACAACCCTCAAGGGAAAAATGCTTTTTCTTGTGTTCAAATGGAATTGTATTTCTCTTTACACCTTCTGCCTCTTGTCCTCTCACTTGATGCTGCTGAGGAGAGTCCGTGTCTTCTGTTCTCCCTCCCATCAGGTATTTACACATACTGATATGGTCCTTCCTGAGTCTTTTCCAGGCTAAACAATCCTACCTCTTTCAGCCTCTTTTCATATGACAGATCCCCATATCATCTCTGTGGCCCTTTTATGGATGCACACCAGTGTGCTCATGTTCTTCTTGCAAATATATTTTTGATCTAGAAATCAGATAGGAGTTTGAATTTTGATGCAAAGTTTTTTTGTAGTGTATGAAGGGCAGACTATATCCCTCAATACCCCAAAACAACTCTTACAAGAATTGCTTTTATTTAAAGGAGCAAAGATGCAGGGTTTCATTCTGAACTTGAATAACAGCATATCTCTTTGATAATGGAGTCTAGTCAGATGTATTTTTTCCTGAATTAATGTGTTGGCTATTACACAGAGGAATTTTTTTAAGGTTCATACAGAACAGAACTTTAATTTACAAATATTATATCAAATTTAGCTTCCATTGGTGTGAAAAGATGGTTACACATGGAAGAAGAGAGCTTGTCTTTCCTGTTTCCACCCTTGATTGACAGACTTTTCCTCCAGCAATCAGTTGACAGAAATCAGTTTGAGGATTATTTCTGGAAGGAAAAATTTTACAGATTTACTTCAACAGTAAGATTAAAAAGGAAGTTGTCTTTCTGTCATCTATTTCCTTTGCTTAACTAGTTAAAATCACAGCTATAAAAGTGCTGTATTGCTCAACTAGGCTGTTCTGTGCATTTTATTCAGTAAGCAGACCTTATTAAATGAAGGATGGGTCAAGCCTTACAAACAGTAGTCTGTAACACAAAATACAAAAATTAAGTTTTCTCTGGAACTTCAGAATTTGTTGTTTATTGCTGCTAGAAAAACTATTTCATTAAGCCTTACAGGGTTATTTTAATGAATATTTTGCCTTATGACCTTGCCATAGTTGAAGGAAACTGATAATTCTGTGGATAAAAAAGTTCGTGTCTTGCAACGGCCAGATTCTCGAGCATCTTCCAGATTTGCCTCACATTAATTCCCACACTTACCACTTATAAAGGAAAGTACCATCAAGTTTAGGATGTGAAATAATTTGTGGTTTTAAACTTTGACATTTTCTCATGATAGATCCCTAAAATGCAGTATGAAAATAAGCATTTAAGATTATTTTTTTCCAGGTTGCAACAATTGGACATTTTCTTATACTGAATCCCCAAGCATTAAGTTCTGTCAGTTTCAGAAACATCCAACTCTACTTCCTTTGTACCACATTCTACTTTTTGTACTGTTGATAAATAGCTCCATTTAGTTAGATGGCGTTTTATTGGGGTATTTTAATCTGTTTAATTAATTTCCAGAATTTCATTTTACAGCTTTGATTTTGTTCTGTGCTATTAAATGCTGAGTCTTCCAGTAGTTTTGGTAACCTGTGCATCACTGATTTTCTGGCTGTGAAATTTTTTCTTCCCCTCCTATGGTAGATTAACGAATATCCCTACAATCCATGGGCTTCTTTGTGCTTCTAGGGCTTTCTAAATTCAAAACATGACATGTGCACTGGAGAGTGAAGAAAAACAAAAGGCTTGTTATTTTCATACTCTACTGCACTCTTATGTTAGTTCCAAGTTTCTGGATCCTAAACTAAGATCCATGCCTTTACACTACAAAAGGTCCTGAGAGATTAGGCCTCTCAGCAGGTTAGAGACCCAAATGTTTTTATTGGTTTCACCTTTTTTTTGATCTCCCCTCAAAAAAATTATGGAAGCCCAGGACATTTATTTAAATGTTTGATGTCTGGATTTTTATGCTTATACTTCATCTCCTATGTCCTGATAGCATAAATAGTGGCATTAATAGAAAACAGAATTTTCAAAACTAGACTTACCTTGTAAAGAAGAATGTTAATGATAATTACTTATGGATTTTAAGAAAATAGAAGTAATCTAAATCTTCACTAAAGAGTAGTTTCTCAAAATCAGATATTCAGAAAAGAGCATTGTACCTCTTTTATTTTCATTCCTTGTATGGTCATATGCTTAGAATATTGTGCTTTAATACCCCAAGGAATTGTTCAAATTTGCTTCTATAATGAAGCAGTTTCCTTTAATCAAATGGAAGCCAATAGAAATACACAAGCACTGAACATGGCTCTCTATTGCCCGCTGGGACATATTTAAATTTGTGCCAGCCTGTACTAGAAGGAAATAGTCTTAAAGCATTTTGGTTTCTGTAAAACCTCTAATATTCAGTGTGCAAATTTTCCATTAAAAAAAAAATCAGATAATATCATATATACTGGTTAAAGAAATTAACTGTTTGTTGAATAATATTATATATGTTTTAACATGTTACTCCAATACAAGCTGTTCAAATTTATACTGTAGATAAATAAATATGGGCTACTTTGCTGTTTCTAATTTACTTTTTATGATCATTGGGTATTCTTCTGAAATCAAATCATTAGTATAACTGTGTATATATAAATCCATGAGGAAGGAAATAACTGTCTAGGTCTTAAATTGCAAGTATTTGTTTTGATGGAGGTGATTTTGAACTTATCTATAAAAGATTCCTTGCTAAAAAGGTTGAGAGAAAGAAGAATGTTAGGCTTGCAGAATAACTTAAAAAAAAAATTAATCTAAAAATGATGATTTCTCTGAATATAGCTTATTATATGTGCATTAGGCACAGTCTCTGCCTGTGCAGTCGCATGCGGTTCATCCTGGTCCCATGAAACATGTTCATTGTACACGGTTAATAATAGCAACAGATAATTTGTAATTCTTCAGTTACAGATTTTAATGCGGATAATAAGATTATAATGATGTTTTTTTTTACAATCTTATTATCTTATTTTTTTAAACAGATGGAGCAACTAAAGCATAGACAGTGAGTTGCTCTATAGGAAGCTTTGGGTAAGACTCTGAATTCAGTTTTGGTTTTGTAGCTATTGAATGAGTGTTCAATGTGGGTCTTTACTGAACAGTGCACCTCATACAGTGCTTTAAATCTACTGCTGTGTGTAATGGAGGTGAACTTGTTTTTCACGTTTCATATTAATGTTTATCCTGGCAAACTGGGGTGAACTGACTGGCCCAGCAAACGTGACGCCCGTTCTCAAGAAGGGTGGGAAGGATGATCCTGGGAACTGCAGGCCAGGGAGGTGATGGAACAGACCATCCTGAGTGCCAGTGCACAGTACTTGAAGGACACCCAGGCGATCAGGCCCAGACAGCACAGGTTCATGAGGGGCAGGTCCTGCTTGACAAACCTGATCTCCTTCTATGACAAAGTGACCCGCTTGCTGGATGAGGGAAAGGCTGTGGACATTGTTTACCTGGACTTTAGCAAGGCCTTTGAAACAGCGTCCCACAGTATCCTCCTGGAGAAAACAGCTGCCCATGGCTTGGATGGGAACACTCTCCACTGGGTTAAAAACTGGCTGGAGGACAGGCCCAGAGAGTGGTGGGGAATCGAGTGAAATCCATTTGGCGGCCAGTCATGAGTGGTGTCCCACAGGGCTCGGTACTGGGGCCGGTTCTCTTTAACATCTTTATCAACGATCTGGACAAGGGGATCGAATGCGCCCTCAGTATATTTGCAGATGACACCAAGTTGAGGTGGGAGTGTTGATCTGCTTGAGGGTAGAGAGGCTTTGCAGAGGAATCTGGACAGGATGGATGGATGTGCCAAGGTCAATGGGATGAGGTTCAACAAGGCCAAGTGCTGGGTCCTCCCCTTGGGTCACACCAACCCCCTGCAGCGACAGGCTGGGGCAGAGTGGCTGGAGCTGCCAGGCAGAAAAGGACCTGGGGGTGTTGGTCACCTGTCGGCTGAACAGGAGCCAGCAGTGTGCCCAGGTGGCCAAGAAGGCCAACAGCGTTCAGTTGGTTTTTTTTTTATCAGAGTTAGGCTGATGGTTGGACTAGATGATCTTAAAGGTCCTTTCCAACCTAGATGATTCTATGATTCTATGATTTTTGGTGGCAAAGATGGTTTTTGTCACAGCGCTGCACACAATGACCCAAAAAATGCATTTTCTCTTCCCTGTCACGGCTCTGATGTAGTAGCTACCTTTAGAGAGCTCAGTATGACTCCTGTAGCAGAATACACAAAAAAGAACAGGGGTTAATTGTAGGCCAAGACCCTCTTATTGAAGTACTCCAAAACAACACACACCTTCCTTTCTGCCATCCTGTGTTGCAGGTGCATCTGCCTGGGTCCCTCACCCATGATCCAAGGCTCCTGTCCTATTTGTGATGTGTTTTTGCGAGATGGGATGCCTGCTGTTCAGCCACATCATGGGGAAGAATGGTACAGAATTGGGGAGGAGCAGGGTAAAGGTGGATAAATTTTTCTTGCATGTTCAATGCTGTTGACACGGATGTATAGCAAACATTCTGCATTTACTTAGTCAGGAGTCCTGTCCTGCTCTGAGCTCTGAAATAGCCTTCAGGTACTATTTCCAATTCTATCACCCTATTTCCTCTTAGGTTGCTTAAAAACATTTTGTGCATTGGTTTAATAGCAGTCAAGGCAGAAGACACATCAAACATGCAATAAAAGTTGTTTAGAACAGCTTCATAGGGGTTATCCTACTTGATAAAAATAAGTGCAGGGAAAATATTGATGGTGGTTTTAAGCACTGAGTACTTGCTGAAATGATGATAAACTGTAGTCCAAGTAGAACAATCTGCAAGACAGAAAGAACGATCTGTTATTTACCTAATAAATTCTGGACTGAAACACAATTCATTCAAGTTTCACAACATATATTTTTGTATTTTGACTTGACATTTATGTAAAGCACATTGTTACTTAACTATTCACCTGTATCTTCTGCTCAGTATTTTTCCTACACCTTATGAAAACCAATTCTTTGTCCTTGCATCTGTTCACCCGCGCTGTATGTCATACCAATCTTTTTTGCACACGTTTTCTTTAGATCCATTTTTCAAGGATTAGCCATACATTTTCTCCTGTTTCTTTTCACATATGTTACAAGAACCCCCCCTGCATATCTGCTGTGTGCCAGTATACTCTCTCAAACCTGTTCCTAAAATAGATAAAACTTGGTAATTTCTGGTCAGTTGGTACGTTAAGATGATTACTTCCTGCATGGATCTCAATTATTTTTATTTTGTTTTCCTCCTGCTGCCAGCTGGGTCCACATGTAACTCTTACTGCTTAGTCCACAGATTCATAGCAACTGCAGCTTTCTTGCTCAGTGTGTGCCTCCAGAGCCCAAGGAGAAAATGGTGCAGTCTCCAAGTACTGCAGCTACAGTGCAAATAGCGGATGACAAAGGCACTGTTTTCCTGGTGAAATCCCTCCTGATTAGAGCAGATATACCGTATAATCTTCTACATGTTCTGGTCTTCTAGTTTTATTTTTGCAGTTAGTTTTTAGTGTCCTGAACTTTTGTAGACTTGTATTGCTTAGGATCCCACCAGCTTCTCTTGAACTGTAGGTATAGCATTTGACAGCTCCTAGTCTGGTAAAAAAGATTATTTTCATAATAGTTTGCATGTATTTTCACAGAATCATAGAATTATTTGAGTTGGAAGGGACCTTAAAGATCATCCAGTTCCAACCCTCCTGCCATGGGCAGGGACACCTCTCACTAGAGCAGGTTGCTCAAAGCCCCGTCCAGCCTGGTCTTGAACCCCTCCAGGGATGGGGCAGCCACGACTTCCCTGGGCAACCTGTTCCAGTGTCTCACCACCCTCAAAGGAAAGAATTTCTTTCTGGTGTCTAATCTAAATCTCCCCTCTTCCAATTTAAAACCGTTGCCCTTTGTCCTGTCACTACACTTCCTTGTAAAGAGTCCCTCTCTGGCTCTCCTGTAGCTCCCTTCAGATATTGATAGGCTGTTATAAGGTCTCCTCAGAACCTTCTGTTCTCAAGGCTGGACAACACCAGCTCTCTCAGCCTGTTCTCACAGGGGAGGTGCTCCACCTCTCTGATCATCCTCGTGGCCCTCTGCTGGAGCTGTTCTAACAGATCCATGTCCTTCCTGTGCTGAGGACTCCAAAGCT
>BJBW01010473.1:11503-55821 GCA_004320125.1 Scolopax mira | reverse complement strand
TGAGGAAAGGCTGAGGGACTTGGGTCTTTTTAATCTGGAGAAGATTTAGGGGGGATCTGATCAACGTTTACAAATACTTAAAGTGAGGGTGTCAAGAGGACGAGGCTGGTCTTTTCTCAGTGGTGCCCAGTGACAGGACAAGAGGACATGGGCACAAACTTGAGTATAAGAAGTCCCTCCTAAACATGAGGAGGAACTTCTTTCCTGTGAGAGTGGTAGAGCACTGGAACAGGCTGCCCAGAGAGGCGGTGGAGTCTCCTTCCCTGGAGACATTCAAAACCCAGTTGGACAAGTTCCTGTGCAACCTGCTCTAGGTAGACCCACTCTGGTGGAGGGGTTGGACTAGATGATCTCCAGAGGTCCCTTCAAACCCCATATGATTCTATTAGTTTATTCAATGTTTCTATGAATTTTAATGGAGGGAACTGGAATATAGTTTAGGAACATATCTATGTAGAAATAATAATTATTAGATAATGATCAAGATAAGAACTTTTATCCTATAGATGGTAGAAAATACAGATTTCTAAAGTAAAACTTTGGAATTTCCAAGCATTCCAGTTCTGCTAAAACCATAAAAATCAAATACTCTTCATTTGTGGATATCAGAGGAGTTTACAAAAAGATAGCCTTTATCATACCATAAGTTGGTCCAGAGGTCTAAACAAGGCAAGATTCTCATTGGTAAAACAGAAACAACACAGGAGATAACATGCCTACTATCTTATGCCTCTAGTTAACTGATATGAAGTATATAGAATATCTAGGAAATGATAATAAGATTTTTAAAAATGTGTCTTATAGATATTATGATATAAGAATGAATTAATATTAAAAAAGAAAGAGAAGATAACCAATTAGATTTATCAGTGTTGCCTACATTCAGTACTCCATCTCAGACAAATTTTAATGGGACACTCACCTGCCTGGGTGTTGGCCTTTTCAGTGACTTGTATTTTTCAGTCATTTCTTCACTCTAGTTTGAAGAACGTAAAAAGTAATCCTATGCCATGTGCCTTGCATCCTAAAATTAATCTAATGTTTATGTCTCTCCCAGTACTTCAGTATATTCTAATTCAGAGTTGGGTTAGCTTTCCAGTTATCCCAAAATGTCTATCATATGTGTTCCAAATAAGCAATGGTTTAATCATTATTTGTGTAAGACTCAATAAAAGAGAATTCCATTATCCTTTTACCATATTTTTTGTGAAAATATCTTCATAAATTAAATAGAAGACTCAAGAAGGGTTTTAGGAGAGGTGCTTTGAGTTTAGCCTTTTTATTATTTTTTTTTTTAAGTATGATTTACTTCTCAGTTTTCAAGTGAGTTCTTTTAGAGGGAGAGTGATAGCTGCATATATATCACTTAGAAATCAACATCTGGTGCATGTATGAACATAAACATCAGTATTGCATCAGTGCTGAGAATTAATTGTTTTCTTATGCATTTAAATTTGAAGGAGTTTTTTCCTACCCAATCTTGGTTTGTTCTTCATCTTGACATCAAAATATACAGGGCAAGCTTTTCCTGTCTTCAGACCATAGCTTGCTCTGGTGTTAAAGAAAATGGTGTCTCACATGCTTACACAAATTTTCCTCTCTTTATTCCTCCATTTCTTGGTGTGTCATGGACAGCAGGAACAGCAGGCAGGGTGGAATGGGGAAAAATCTTATAAAGAGATACAGTAGGTGACACATTTTACCTCTAGGTCTGACATTTTGGAAAGGTAATATTCCTTTAGAAAGGCAAGTAACTCTCTCCCATATTGTTGTAATGAACCTCCACCTCAAGCTTTAATCGCTTCTGCACCTAACAACGGCAACCTATTAGTTCATTTTGCAGTCTCTGCTGTCATTAAATAACTAGTTATAGGCTTCTGTATAGGTGTGGAGTCTTACCACTGCAACTCTAGTACTTATTTGCTGTCAAACTGTAAGGATGACTGAATGTTATCATTGGGTTTTGTGCTATAATGTGATAGATGACACAGTTATTTTTCCCATGCATCACTCAAAAATGTTCCTGGAAAATTATACTGTTTAGCTTATGGTTTGGCATAGATTTAACTGGTAGGTATTTCTTACCTAAAAATGATTTTAAAAGTTGTTTGCAGCATTGAATTTCTATTACCACAACCTTACAGTAAAGTAGCAGAGGGTTTGCACAAGACAAAATTATTATTCTCGTATTCATTATGGTCCTTTAATTGGATTTATTTTATACAAATGTAGAACAATGTATGTTGCTGACAAAACTAATCCCCAGTATTTATAGAGAGAGACTGCGAGACACTGGTAATCCTAAAGGGACAAAAATCTATTTCACACGTGTCTTCCATTGTAGACACACTGCAAGCTTTTTTATCTGAGGGTTAAATCATGGCTCTTTATTATCCATTCATGTTCTATGCAACACCTGTTGCGTCTCCTATGTATGTTTACATCTTACCTGAAAAGTGTTTCAAGCACAGTAAGGTGACTGCCAGCCTGCATTCTATCCTCAGCTCTGATAGTAACCAAGAAAACCTCAGGTGCTACCATGTATGCTCTTTCTTTAACAGAACGACTTAAAATGGGGAGACAGATTTAACACGTAGATTAGAAAAAGAAAAAGCACACACACATGCTCTTTTTCATATGCATTTACACTTAAATCAGAAAGTAAGACAGTAGAAGAGAAATAACAGGAAATAACAGGAAAAAGGGGGAAAACAAAACAAAACCCCCATGTCTTACACAACAGGCATGTATGTAGAAAATATACATAAAAGACAGTTTGGATTCATCAAATCTACTCAGCAAAAATTATGTGCTAGAAACATTTCATGAGATGTTTCAGGCTCAGCATTTGTAATTATAGTGATATAATTTTTGATATACTGTTTTATAATTTTCACCTTACAGGATTAAAGTCAGGCCTTTTAGAGGCAACTAGGTAAACCTTTTCAGCGAGCTAGATTTTTGACAATACAGAGCTCTCTTTGAAGTTTCTGACATAACACTTCTGATGTTTTACTCAGAGAGCATGCTGTGAGGTCATAAATTCAGCACCTTTGACATCATAATCTGGAGAAATGATACGTTATCTCAGTTTGCTGGTTTAGATTTTCCGCACACTGGAAAGACCAGAATCAGGCTTTTAGGTATCCCCTCTAGTTTATCAAGAAAAGGACTCTGAAACTCATTAATTACTAATTACTAATTGAGAGAGAATTACTAATAGATTGTTTGCAATGCAAATACATAGAATTCTTTATTCTCAAATTGGGGGGAAGAAAAGAAAAATTTAAAAGGGAAATAAAAAAGGAAATTTGTCATTAAATTATTTCAAAGAGCTACATTAATGATGGCAAGCCTGGCTTTTCATTACAGGTAAGAACCTATATAACTCCACTTAAGTTATTGAAAATTTAACACAATTTCTGATGTAAAGGTCTAGATCTCTGCTGAGATTACTAATACAATCTTTTTTGTAAAGTGAAATTGTAAGGTGCAAACACTAATTATATTACTAATTTCCAGAGAATATTTTTGTAATCACTAGAAAAAAAAGTATTTAACACCTTTGTAATTTTCTGGGCTAATTTAATGACAAAGATCCTTTAGTTATTGGTCAGCACTTTCTACCATATTTGAAATTATTCTGTTTTCTTCAAAATTACTTCTTCTACCCTCATACTTTTTTGGAGCATATGTAAAATTGCAAATCTGCATTAAACTCCTAGTTCAACAACAGTAATTCAGCTGTGTACTTTGGAAGAAAAGAAGAAATCATGGTTTAAATCACATAATAGAAAAATTAGACGTCTAACCTGAACTAGATATTAAGTCAGTCATGTAAGATCTTGCTATATCTGGAAGAAAACAAACAATTGTTTACTTTTGTAAAAAATTTGAAGGTAAGTATTGAAAATATAAAAAAACCCCAAACAAATCAACAAAAAACCCCCAAACATCTCACAACCCCCCCAAAACACCCTCCAAATAGAAAACACACCCCCCCAAAAAAAAGGTTTTTCACCTTATTTATTTTTTCCTCCACTGTCTATAAAAGGTACATAGGGTAAACCACTGCAGGTTAGAATTACATATGGTAAAGTAAAAGAATCCCACTCTAAATTTCAATTTTGTACTTTCTGTATCTGAAATGCTGAGTTCATATCATAGAACCATATGAAGGAATCAAATGATTAATCAGCAAAATGAAGTCTCATACTACTAGTGGAAAGGTGGAAAGTGTTTTACATAAGTCACTGACATCTCATCCTCAGTGCTGTGCTTGATAAAGCCAATGGCTTTGTTACATTGAAAGTTGGGTACCAGTAAAAACTGAAAACATTGTTATTAAAAAACCCCATAATTTCTTAAGTGTTTTGCAGGGGAATGAACTTGCTGAAAGCTGCTTTATTTGTTTTATCCATAAAATCTGTGGTAACAGAAGTCTAGCTTTTGCATGTCTTCGAGCACTCTGGTGTAAAGTGAAGAAACAGAAGGCATGAAAGTAGGCAGAATACTCTGAATTTGAGAATATATTTTGATCATTTACTTTAACAGTTGCATTTGACAGAATTATTTATGGATATATAGTGATTGCAGTACTGGACCAGGTGTAGAAACCACATAGTCAACATTCTATCTACAAAAAAAAACCAATAGCAAATGTTTTAGATAAATGAAGAACAATACAGTGGAAAGATATGGGATAATCTGAATCCCATATTAAGTCTCATAATGAATTCTAGTTGGAATATAATATTTTAACCTCTGAAGTATGAAATTTAATAAACCTTCCACTTTTCAATTATTAACTAAAACTTTGAATATTCTTGCATATAAAATTGCACTGATTTTGGTCAGATGAGAATTGTGATCTTTGACGTTCAAAATTATTCTCCAATAATCTCAGGTTCATTTAATTTGCTTTGTTGCTCTTTCCCAGAGTAAGGCATATCCAAATTCTTTATTTTTTAAACTACACA
The DNA here is from genome assembly GCA_004320125.1 of Scolopax mira. Taxonomy (NCBI): domain Eukaryota; kingdom Metazoa; phylum Chordata; class Aves; order Charadriiformes; family Scolopacidae; genus Scolopax; species Scolopax mira. The sequence goes on along the minus strand of BJBW01010473.1, from coordinate 50,842 downwards.
GAGTAAAATTTTAGTCTAATCAATATTAAAATATATATGTAAACCAAGCTCAGAACCTTTTTGTGGAATTTTCAGCCCTGTTACTCAATATTTTTTTTGTGTTGACTTGCTGAGGCAATGCATTTCATACTTAGTCAAAAACTATATGAGATAATATGTTTTTATCTATTTAACTCTTCAGATTTTAATTCTACTTTTTTGTTCATTGATCAGCTTTGAGGCAGATAAAGAAATTATATCTTGTCCATAGAGCTTGTTTATGATTTATTTTTATAACATCATGTCTGTCTTATTGTTCTAAGACATTTTTGAGGAAAAAAAAATCTTTCAATGTTCAATGGAAAGATACCTCCACTCTTTTGTTATAGCATCTTTTTTTTTTTATATCTTTTAATTCTCATTTGTCCAATATATCACAAATATTTTAAAACATGTAAACACATTTAAATAAGCTTACCATAATATTCCTTGCATTATTCACTTCTCTATCCCATATACATTGTCTTGTAAGAGATATTTCATCATAACTGTAGAAAGACTAGTGTGCTGTCCTGTGCTGTCAACATCAGCTCTGAGGTTACTTTCATGGTTAGTACTCTTAATGGAAATCCTTGTAGGTTACATGAATAATTTGAATTTTCATCCAGTGTGCTTTTCTTCATTGTTATTGGTACTAAAATTCATTAGCATGGCTAGTAGGTTGAGGGAAGTCATTCTCCCCTCTACTGTGCACTGGTGAGGCCACAACTGGAATACTGCATCCAGTTCTGAGCTCCCTAATTCAAGAGGGACAAGGAGCTACTGGAAAGAGTCCAGTGAAGGGCAACAGACATGATTCAAGGATTGGAGCATCTCCCTTATGAGGAAAGGCTGAGAGAGCTGGGACTCTTTAGCCTGGAGAAGAGAAGGCTGATGGGAGACCTTATTAATGCCCTAAAGGGTGGATTGAAGAAGGAGGGAGACAAACTTTTTTCAGTGGTTGCCAGTGAGAGGACGAGGGATAACGGGCATAAGTTGGAACATAGGAGGTTCCACTCAAATATGAGAAAAAAATTGCTTCACAGTGAGAGTGATGGAGCCCTGGAACAGGCTGCCCAGGGAGGTCATGGAGTCCCCTTCTTTGGAGATTTTCAAGACCCGCTTGGATGCAGTCCTGCGTGACATGCTCTAGCTATGGGCAATCCTGTTTCAGTGGGGGATTTGGACTAGATGATCTGTACGGTCCCTTCCAACTCTGAAAATTCAGTGAAATTCAAATCCTTTTATCCACTTAACTACTGCTTTAAATACACCAAATTTCTCACAACTGTAAGTGGTCCCAAGTAGCTAAATTTTGGGTCTTCTGTAAAGCTTGCTACCTTTCAAACCCTTAAAAATTGGTTTACATTTCATCTTGATTTTTTTGAGAGCATCTTATTCCATAATACTACTCATGCTGCCTGTGGTTCTGCTTTCACTGGAATAGTAAAATTTCCAAACATGGAAGAATTACTCAAGCTCTGTTTATTAACAAAATACAAGATTAACTATGCAGACTAATCATGAGTGATCACAAGCTCACAGAGTTTTCAGTTCTTGCAGAAGCAAGACAGGGAGCCAGCAGAACTGCCACCTTGAACTTCTGAAAGGCAGACTCTAGCCTGCTTAAGAGCATGGTTGAGAGTGTCCACTGGGAGGCAGTTCTGAAGGGCAGAGGTACCCAGGAAAGTTGGTCATACTTCAAGGAGGAACTTTCAAAATTACCAGAGAAGGACATCCCCAGGTCCCAAAAAAGGAGCCTATGGGAAAGAAGATCAGTCTGGCTAAATAGAGGGCTTTGGCTGGACCTCAGGGAGAAAAGAAAAGTCTATGATCTGTGGAAAAAGGTGTTGGTTAATTATGAGCAATATCAAGGTGTAGTCGGGGAAAAATTAGAGGGCAAAAGCCCAAGCAGAACTTAACTTGGCTACCACAATTAAAGATAAAAAGAAGAGGTTTTTTTCAGTATATCAGTAAAAAAAGTCAGGCTAGGGAAAATGTAGGCCCACTGATGAATGAAGTGGGTGCCTTGGTGGTGGAAGACACAGAGAAGGTGGAGCCTTCTTTGCTTCAGTCTTCACTGCCAAAGCTCACACTCATGGATCCCAGACCCTGGAGACAAGGGGGAAGGTCTGGAGAGAGGAAGACTTTCCCTCTGTTGCACAGGAGTGGGTTAGAGACCACTTTGCCAAACACATTGAAGATCAAGAAGTTATTAGAAGTGGTCATCATGCTCGACCAATCTGTTAGCCTTCTATGATGTTGTAGCTGGTTGGTTAGATGAAGTGAGAGCAGCAGATGTCATCTACCTTGACTTCAGCAAGGCTTTTGACACTGTCTCCCATAAAATCCTCATTAGAAAATTAAGGAAGCGTGGGCTAGATGAGGGGACAGTGAGGTGGATTGAGTCCTGGCTGTGTGACAAGGACTCAGAGGGTTCTAATTAATGGAGTGGGGTCAAGTTGGAGGCCTGTGACCGGTGGTGTCCTCCAGGGGTCAATACTCAGCCCAGTCCTGTTCAATAGATTCATCAATGACCGGGGCGAGAGGACAGAGTGTACCCTCAGCAAGTTCACTGATGATACTAAACTGGGAGGGCTGGACAACACTCCAGGGGGCTGTGCCCTTGTTGCCAAGAGGGCCAATGGAACACTGGGCTGCACAGGGAGAAGTGTGGCCAGCAGGTCGAGGGAGGTCATTCTCCCCCTCTATTCTGCACTAGTGAGGCCACAACTGTAATACTGTGTCCAGTTCTGGGCTCCCCAGTTCAAGAAGGACAGGGAGCTACGTGAGAGAGTCCAAGATAGGGCAACCAAGATGATTAAGGGATTAGAGTACCTCCCTTACGAGGAGAGGCTCAAAGAGCTGGGGCTCTTTAGCCTGGAGAAGAGAAGGCTGAGGAGAGACATGGACCTTGCTAGTAGACATTGTACATATATAGGAAAATCAGTCTGAAATTACAAGCATCTTTTAGCATCTTATGAAACAGGTTTTGGAGTCTCAGAAGAAGTTTGTTGAAAATTGAAAAAATTTCTTATAATTTACAAAAACTAAAGGAATACAATTCAATTTTTACAGTTCAATGAAAATATATATAGTTGAAAATATCTATATCAGAAAGGGTGTTTTACTGTTTATGGGCATTTAGTGAAATGCTTTTTATTTAGCATTATTTTTTTCAAAGTAACAGTCCATCAGTTTCTTGAATGCTTTCACAGTCCATTTTTCCAGACAGAGCACTTAATTTCTGAGCTTCCCTCTGAAAGCTTTGGCATGCAGCTGACTCTTTGGTAGTTATATCACTCTATTGCACTGAGCTGTCTCATAATGAGTGAAAGGGAGACTTGATTGTATGACGAAAGACTATATAATGTTAAAGCTGTCAAGAAAGTGAAGATGAAGTCAACCTATCTCTATATATATGATCTATTAGCTGAAGATGCAGGCTCTCTCTCTTTCTATATATATATACTCTAGAATATACACAGACACACACACACAAAACTTCACTGTATACTTACGGTCCTTAAAGAAAAGTGCAAAAATGACATTAAGTCAATACATAACCTATGTAACTGGGTACATAAATACAAAATATGAAACAAGTAAACAAACAAAATCAAACTTTCTGTGAAAAGTTCAGCTTGACAAAAACAGCATCCACATCTCATTTTTGGTGTCTTGGTATTGAACTTAGAGAATTTATGAGTCATAGAATCTAGGCCCCACTAGACCAAGTATGATTATTTTCTTTCTGTGTTTGCTTACGAGCTAGCACCTTCTAAAGTAGATTCATTTTGGAGTCAGAACTAGTTACAACACTCTCAAAAAGGGCCACCAAAACACATAAAAAGAGGTATAATGCATGACCAAGCTCCTTGCATCTCCTGTGGTTCAACATGGTAGATGTACCCATGCTTAGTTATTTCTTACTTTTGTTAGTACACTGTTTTTATATCAGTAGGTTTACAGACTTCCTCCATAGCCCACTGGTCAAAAATCCCTAATCTACATTGCACTTCAGTCAATGACTGAGTTCAAATCATGAGATGCATGAGACAGTGAAAGTGGGGTTTGCACTGGTTTGAGAAATCTGGGAGTTGCTTTTTCAGTGTAAGTTACTTGTTTTCAGGATTATCAGGGTCATTCTGTTTAGCTGTTTGTTATTGGTATTGCATCAATTTTGTGATTCTATATGGTATAATTCTATACTGGTATGTTTGCTATTCAGAAATTCTAATCTCACTTTATAAAACACAACTTCATGTGTGAGTAGCAGATAATGATAAGAGAGGTTCATAAATATATACTTCTGATAATCCAGCAATGTGCTAATGCATATAATGCCATAAAAATTCCTTGGTAAAAATCACATTTTCTGATTTAAGCAGAATTTGAGTGGTTCCTCCTATGCAGAGGTCAAAAAGGTTACATACTAGAATACACATGAATCATTAAATGTATGTTTCCATTACAGTCCTGCCATTGGGTAGTCACAGTAACTTTTAGTAAATAACAACTGCTTGAAGAACACAGTTAAAATTTTTCCCTATAACTACCAAAAACTTTTATCACTTTTTAATTTTTGATAGCCAAAACAAAACCCCAAACAATCAAATAGAACAAACAAACCATAAAATATAAGGAAATTAACAATCGATACAAAGTGGTAGAATCTGATTGGTAAATATCTTTTTGAACCCATATTGTCTTCTGCAATGCTAAGTATCAGTATCAGTTTTCCTGAGTGGATCAAAAAGTTCTCAGAGTAAGATCTTGAGAGAAATAAGGTATGGTTCAGTCAATACTGCAATTTAGCCTTTTGTATTTGAGTTTCTTTCTATCTTTCATAAGATAACTATTTTATCTTATGAACACATAATGAGAGTTTTTTATTTGTTTTACTCACTGTAAAGTTGGAAGATATAGAGTTATATATTATTCTTAAATTTTTCATTAGGACTAATCTGTGCATTTGCTTTTTGCTGAACTCTCTTTATTTACTTAATAAAGTTTATAAAGTTTATTCTTTATTACTTGGATATTTATTTTACTTACCAATTACTTATAAGTAAAACAATGGTAACTAAAATGGTACAATATAACTGATGCAAAGTTACAACATCAAGCCTGCTTCTAAACAATGTCAATGAATTTTCATTATATTTTGTGAACACTGACAAACTTTTTTATTTTTTTAAGGTTTCCATATCTTGCTCCCTAGCAATAGGGACAATTATGATAGAAATTGGTCAGTAGAAACTAAAGTAATATAGTGTAGAAAAATATTTGTCAACAAATTACATCAGTACAAAACTCAATTATAGTGGAACATCTTGAATAATGCCTGTATAAACACTTTCTGAAGCATGTCCTGGAGATCAATAAAATAGGTTATCATCTGGATAATCTTCCACTTGATTTGCCTTGACTTGCCATTGAAAATGGCACTTGACTTGCCATTGAAAATTTCCTGATTTCAGTTGCTAGGCTAGAACAGAAGCAAAGACCTCATGATAGATGGAGCTTGAATTGTATTTAGGGCTGATTGTCTGTGAAAGAACAGTAGGCCATACTACAATTTAAGACAAGCTATGTGAACAGCTATTTTTTTCATTCACTAAACCTTTGTAGTGATCTTCAACTCTAATGTACTAAATCATACTTCCAAGGAATAATAGAAAAAGTAACAGAGCCAACATCCACCAAGTTGGATGGAGCTTTGAGAAACCTGTTCTGCTGGGAGGTGTCCTTGCCCATGGCAAGGGATTTGGAGCTTGATGATCTTTAGGGTCCCTTCCAACTCTAACTGTTCTATGATTATATGAAGTTTTAACCTTTTCTACTTCTTTATCAAGATGAAGTATAAGAGAACAAATTTTACTGTTAATTAGGAAACTTTCAAACCTGAAGTCAGTGGGGACATAATTTCTTAAAAACCCACAGAGTAGAGAGTTCTATATATTCTCTTCCATCCATATAAGCAATAGTATTTTAATAACGTACTCTCTATGTTATTCCATTCAAGCAGCATCTATGTATTAAGAATACATCACAGCTGTAAAATCTTAACTTTCATGCAATGCATTGTGACTATGGATACGTGCGCCACCAGTCATCATGAAGATGAAAAATACTCAAATAGTGCCATCTTGAATAATTTCATGGTTAGCACTTTGCAATGGCCTAGTATCTAGTTCCTGTCAAGTATCAGGATTTCAGCATTCCAAGAGCAGAATATAAAAACACGAAGAAAAAAGTCACATTAAAAAGAACAATAATGTTTCTGCTGAACTGAATTACATTGCTATTATGTCAAATATAATAGACAACTCCCTTAAGAAATATATTTTCAAATGTAATATGTTGTCATTGCATGCAACACTAAAATATTTTTGCAGGTAATGAATAAATTGAGAGCATTAAAAGTTCTTTTTTAGCTTTATGTTTCATACCAAGTAATATGATAAACTAAATTTTAAGTGTTTGGTAAAGATATGTCCAAGTCTTTTGGATCAGTTTAGATTAGGAAACTTTTTCAAAGGTTATCTGCAATGAAACCCAGTGTAACTTTTTTGATGTGATTTGTTTTTTCTTATCTTTCCTTTACAGCAATATTGTGGCTTTGAGTCAAAACTGGTAGGCAGCACGTGAAGTAATTTGAAAAATTCTATCAGCCATCATAGGACTAAAGCTTATGAAATACACAAACATTGCTACAAATATGATCAACTATTTGTAATGCTGAAAAGTTTCAGACATACATATACACTGTAGGTACATACAGATATGTGTATTTATATCACACATACATTTAAAAGACAAAAGAAGGGAACAGAAGGGAAGCAGCAGTTCTTAGATGAGAGAATCAAAACCATTGATCTTGTGAGTGTTCAGCTCTACCAGCCATGTTTACTGACGTGTGAGGAAAAAACTTTAATATTAAATATAATCCTAAGGATCTGTATTTTTATTTTCTTGTCACATTTTGAGAAAGCATGTTCTTTTATGCTTAAATTTAGATGAATACTAAAGCTTATATTCCAATAATGTTCTTAAAACATGCATATTCAGCTGTTAACAAATGACCTGTTCCCCAACACACTTACCCACAAAATTAAAGGTTTTCATTTAAGCTGTACAACTTCTCCAGTTAGCCACATCAAGTGCTACAGAAAAATGTCTTGTAGATCAGTGATGGTGTGCACATAAGAAAGTATTCCACTGAGGATACTTTCTGATGCAGTGCATGAACAGCTCCTGTTCTTAAGCGCAAACATGCCATCCAAAGAACATTATATTTGTAGCTTGTGTACTTGTATATTTGTATATATGTATGCAATGTATTTGTATATTTGTATACTTGTACCTAAGTAAATGAGTAAGCTGAAACTTCATGATTTAAAAATTACTTTTAGCCTACATGCACATATTTATTGAAAATTAATTTTCTTTTAATTTTTATTTTTTTTAACATGGGAAATAGAAAAAGATATATATAAGGCAGCACAGAGGTAACAAAAGACAATGTTTCCCATGCTTTCTATGCAGGTGTAAAAACTTCCTTCTACTATTGCAAGATTATGCAATAACCACAATAATTTTCTTCCTTTGGTTGATGTTATTTTGTGCAAGCAATTTAATGAGCACAGATGGAAATCAAAAGTTTGCCCCAAAAGCACAAGGAAGGTATAAAGACAAATCCTCACTGTCCTTAAAGATGAGAAATGGAAAATAAAATAATGATAAGGAATATAAAAAAGAAAAGTTATAATTTTTTCTTAATTTATCATAAATAAAGTTTAAGAATCCTGGAGTACTGATCATCTCTTATTTTGTTGACATGTATTTCATTCATTGCAATATTCTAAGAATTCAGTGCAAGCATATTCTTAACCTATTTACACATTGTAGCACAATAAAATCAGTATCAAGTCCTTCTTAAAGTCAGGATTTCATCATTAAATTAATTTTATTTCTTTCAGAATTGAATTTAACTGTACAGAAAAGACACAAACAGCATTTAAGTTTTTATCAGGACCATTTATTCTAATTTCCCCAGACACCTATTATAAAAGGTGGGAAAGTCTGTAGCCTACATGCCACATGCAGTGCTTCTAATAGAAAGAGTAGAAAACAACAAAATGAATGCGAAAATTTGAAGGTTATCCCAGCCAGTTCCAACTTCAGAGATTGCAGTGGCAGATGCTTTGCCTATAATCTTTAGTATCATTGAAACACAGTTTTATTACTCATTTTGCTTCATTAAATGTAGCTTTTTTCAGGCAATATGATACATGACATTTTTCCTATCTAAATAGAAATTTAAAAAACACTTTCCAAGCTGGAAACTATACATTTAATTCAGATATTACATAAATAGTAAGAAGTTCTTTGGGTACCTGGGCTGTTTTTCCTCTGAAGAGCTGCCTGTTCCAGTAATTACAAATAATTAGTCTGATCCCTCTGGGATTACCCTCAGTGTTGTTCTATTCTCTTTACCTTGATTATGTCAATTTCTTAGGGGACATTTCCTTTAGAAAGAAAAGAACATTTAATTTGAAATATTTCCATTGAACATGAGCAACTCCTACTAGTAATTTTATCAAGCACTGAGGAAGTAGAAATAATCAAAATCACTAAGTAATTCCAGTGATGCATTTTAAGGGAATATTGATGCTGTGTGAATTTAAATAGTTATATAGTCTACTAGAATGGTTTCAAAAAAATAGATGTTTAGAATGTGTTTTTAAAAAACACATTTAAACCAGAGATACAATAAAAAATTCACTGTACGTATATGTCATATATCATTAAATACGTGTATACTCAGCAGTTTAGTATACATTACACATAATATGTGTGCGCCTGTAAAAGCATGTATAACATAACGTATGTATAATATAACATACTATATGCCTATGTCATTATGTATAGCTACAGAACAGCGTTTCTATGTTGTCATGTGAGAATTTATGTGTTCTTTAACAGTTCGTTCTATTAATTGGAAACAGTCTGATGCTGTATAGGAATATATTTTTATGTCATCCACTGGATAACATGTGTTTTCTCTTTGCTTTTTAATTAATAGCCATAAAATTTAATGTTGAAATTTATAGCCCAAATTGTTGCGAATATTCATAAAAACATAACATTTCAAAGTTTAAAAAGAGAACTATAAAATAAAAATTTACTCTCTCCTTGTGGATTTAGCCTGCAAAAACTAATGCAGTAGTTACAAATCAAATATTAGAATAACAAATGTAAAAATTATTACTTACTCCCACTAAGTAAGGAAAGATGTCTCTTGTTTGTAAGGCTTGGGTAATGGTCATGAGATTTTCAGAGTACATTCTAAGACTCAAATAAGGGGGAAAACATTTGTATTCCAGAATACATAAATAAATAGAGTTTGGTTGTATTTTTCTTTTTGAAATTTTAATTATTCCCATTTTATCAAATGTAGAAGAAAGTAAACACAGATATTGATTGATTTGGAAAATAAATTATTTTCCATATTCAGGACTCTAACTCTAGAAGACTTGCCAGAAGGCCTAGCTTTCAAATCAGATTGGGCCTAATTACTAGGTTTGAAGATAAATTCAAGTGTTACTGAACTGTATCCAGATGTACTCTGTCACTACTGGTATGTGTGCTATGATGCCCTTAGCAACGATTCCTTTACTGACACCAAAGTAAAGTTCTAATATTTCATCTTTACTTTTCTGTGTTTATAGTCATTTTTCTACTACTGTTTGGAGATGAACTGAGTAGAACTGAATACAGTAATCACAATATATATGATAAGTAATAAAAACAATCTTGTTGGGGATTTTTTCCCCTGTCTTTTGGTGTAGATCAAAGATAGACCATTATTTTCATGGGGAAGTTCTCATTTATGATGAGATCATTTAAACATCATTATTTTTTACTTATATACAATTTGAGTTTAGTGATGCAAGCTGTTTTTCAGAAATGACTTTGCCTGACAGTTCAGAGAGCAAACATGTATTAAAGAGCAAAAAAGCTTCCTAATACAACAGCATGGAGGATTACATCTTTCCCAATAATTTAGCAATGTTGTTTGCTTCCAGGAAAATTTGAACACACAAGTTCATACATCCTCAGTTCAAAGATTTTCTTTCCAGAATGATGACTTTCTCAGTGTGAAAATTCCTCTAAGGAATTTTTGAGTGGGTGTTTTCTCTCTACAGATGAGTTTAATGTCTTTTATGTTCATAGTAGCAGTATAACATTATAATAGAATAGGCTCTGAATCCCTATTGTGCATAATTCCAACCTTATAATTTCAGTAGGCACATTATGTTTGGCATTTGAATGATAGTTATTGCTAGACTGTGGAAAAACTGAAATGAAAGAGTAATAGAGGCAGCCTTTTTGGAAACTATGTTTTTCAGTCAAGTTTGACTTAAAAGATTTTTACATTCTCTAGTTCTTCAACTTACTCCAGACTTGGCAGTTTTTATTTCCATTGTTCATGACAGAAATGGAAGCAAATCCAGCTTTTATTTATTCATGCTTATTAATATATCAGCAATTTTTTTTTTTTTTTGGTTTCCTTCTTTCCATCAGAAAATTGCCTTTTCTTGAAGTTCTACTTTTAGGTCCTTTTGTTGGGATATTTTCTTCTTTTTCTTAATGAAAACCTTTTAATTGTCAACTTCATTTTTAATATGTAAGAGAAACATTATATTCTTGAAAACCTGCAAATCACAGTGTCAGTACATAAACATTTTACAGACTCTGGAATGTTCATGTTCCATGGTGAAACCAGATAAGGTTTCTTCAGTTCTTCAGTTCTAGCTAGAGATAGCAATGAAAACTTTTCCTGAACAGTTTAAAAGAACCTAAAGAGTCTGAAAAATAATTATCTACAATAATAAAAAATAGTAGAACTTCATTTACATATAAACTTTCATATATGTGGAAGTGCAGGCTATAGGAAAAGATGTGTGTTCAGAATGATTATTGGGGTAATAGTTCTGCTCTTCCTATTCTTTTTGGGACTGTGAATTCAAATTTTCTGAACTAGATCCGTTTGACTGTGCAAGTTCTAGAGCATCAGGAAACTGTGTAGAAAGTTCACAGTACTATCTTATTCTCTACCTGTGTCTTTAAGAGGAACATTATACACATCTTTAAGGGAGAGTTTAGGGATGCTACTAGCTGATTCAGCATGCTAACTGATGTGGTTCCCAACACAGATACCTTGCTTGGCTTTATAAATTCTTTTCCTGCAGCTAAGCGAACAATTCAGACATTAAGTAATGACTGACTCATTACTTACAACCCTTGCCTCTCTATTTTTTTGAGATGAGAGTTGATCCTTGGAGCTGGATCATAGTAATTTTGCTGTAAATCCTACCTGCTGCTAAAATTGTTCTGTCTGTGTTCCCTTACCCTGACCAGTCATATACAACTAAAGATGTTGATGGATGGTTGTTTAATGTTTCTTATGTCTAGTGTAATTCCTTGCTTCTGTTCATCCTTAAGAAATAACCTTCTGTTATTCCTAAATATTTACTTGGTTTTGGTTTTGTTTGTTGAGTTGCTGTAAAGAGGACATACACCCACTGGACCCACTCTATTAACTTTATCAATATTTTGGGATATACTTAATCGTCTCAGGACTGTTTGAGGCTATCCACTGACAACCATTGAACTTTCCTGAAATACATAATATGCTAATCAATAGTATGCAGTACCTACATTTCCCCTCAGTTCCTCCTGCTGTTGTCCTTACCTTTATGCCTCCTACAAGACAGTGATGGAACCAGGTGAAAAAAAAAAATTAGCAGGAAAGTCCCTGAATTTTCATAATAGCTTTGAGTCTACTTGTTACCACTCATGGAATATAAAGCAGCTTAAAAGATAATATGAGCCAAGTCCATGCAGGTACTTTTTTCAGTGGGGCATAACCTTCTAAGTACTTCTGTGGACCTGAACTTTGGACCCTACATTTGTAAGAATTCATTTTATTCCTTTATTCATTTAAGCCACTGACATTTTTGTGGCTTAACCATAGTGGCCTGTTCAAGGGACAGTCTGTACCATGAAACTGTGCTGTATCTTGACATACTAAAATCTCATTCATTCACAAAGCTGGGATAGTCAGGAAAGAACATCTGATTGGAGTAAGGACTTGAAATTCATCCTCGTATGTCAACATGAAAACAAACAAAATAACAAACAAGCATTAAAAAAATCCCATAAATTTCTTTTTATTTTTTTTCAGTATTTTATTAATAAAATGTGCCAACAGGTTACACTGTGGAAGTGCAACCTTTTGGTTTTAGTTCAAGAACTTCCACAGTAAATGTTTTCTACATTATATCAGTAGATTTTTTTAAAAAGTAATTGGATTTACTTTTAATAATAATTCATATAACTTACTATGTAGTTCATCTGTTTTGTAATTTCAGTATTGGATTGTTTCTTATTCTCACTTGGCATTTTTATTAATCTGTTTTAGAATATACATTCATCAATTACACGCAAAACATGTATTTTTTAAGTAATAGAAAAACAAGAAACAAGAAATTTGTCAATGTTATTTAGTGTACATTTTTCTTTTTTACTTGACATCGTTACTATTTTTGGCTATCTAAGAAGAAATAATTACATTTAAATACCTTACAGCTGGGAAGTGTAGATTGTCATTTGCTAGATTATCAATACTTTTTCTTCTTCCATGAGGAATGGCTAGGGATTCTAAATAGTCCCTAAACCTATTAGATCTTTTGATAGTAATCACCACTGCTTGCCTTCTGTTTTGTCATATTTCTTGTCCAATCTTTTGCACTTTGGGTGTAAAATTATTGAATAGATGAACTGCTTTGAGGTAAAAGCAAATCAATTTTGTGTTCTGTAATTTTACATTTTAGCTAAGCCTCCTCTAACTCTCTGAATTAATTTTCTCTGATATTGTGGAGAAAATTGCTCATTCTCATAATTATAAGACCAATGTTTATGCTAAATGCCAAGGAGTGGTATGCAGAGATGCCCTTGCTTATACTTCTTTCTATAACAATCAAGGTCAGCCATTTTTCGTTATTTGCCCCTTAGAGGGTCGGAAACGGGAAAACATAGAGGGGTCACACCTTGGGGAGGAACAGACAGGACAGGTGACCCAAACCTGACCAACTGGGGTATTCCATCCCATCTGCCCCATGCTCAGTATAAAAGCTGAGGGATGAAAGGGTTAACTTCTCTTCCTCAATGTCCAAAGAGAACCCTGTCTGTTCATCTGCCTTTGATCCCGATCAGTGTGTTCCTGACTCCAGAGCTGGAATCCAGTTCCCATCGGTTGCTGAGTCCAGTCTGGGACTTCCCCAGTGCCTGCCGGTGACAGGACTGTCACCCTGGGAGCTTGATACGGTTTTGTATATATTGTATCCATTTCATTATTATCTTTTTTTTTATTATTATTTTATTTTAATATTAATTCTTCATTAAAGTAGTTTAGTTCATTCTAAACTTCTGTATCTCCTTATCTCTTCCTCTCCTCTTTTCTGGTGGGGGGAGGGGGTGGGGGGGAGAGGAAGGGCCATTTGTTAGTCCTGTTACAGTGATTTTGGCTGTAACCACGACATAGATGTACATCAAATGGTATCGTTGTATTCTGATTGGTTAGCAATCTCAGAGGCTACCCTAATATCTTACAGATTTGATAGTCTCAAATACTGAAAAGTGTCTGTAAACGTATGTGAAATGTGAGAGCATCTGCTTCATTAAATTTATCAAACCAAAGTCCATTTCAGTTCAAAGGCAATAAAAAGAGACAGAGAAAAATATAAAAAGAACATAGAGACAAAAACCTGATCAGGAAGACAATAACAAGGAGTAAAACTCTTCAGCCACTGATTCATGGGTCATTTAGAAACTACAGACACAGATTAGGAGAGAGATAGACTTGGCTTTGTAAGTGATAAGACTGGGGACACAAGATGAACATGAGCATTAGGAATATTTAAGATGAACCTACCAGTCCAGAGGTGGGCCAAAAAGATGGCCTGGAGCACCTCTCCTATGAAGACAGGCTGAGAGAGTTGGGATTGTTCAGCCTGGAGAAGAGAAGGCTCCGGTGAGACCTCATAGCAGCCTTCTAGTACTTAAAGGGAACTACAAGAAAGCTGGAGAGGCACACTTTGGGACAACACCTCTTACAAGTTCATGCAGTGATAGGACATGGGGTAATGGTTTTAAACTGAAAGAGGTTAGATTTAAATTAGATGTCAGCAAAAATTCTTTACTGGGAGGGTGGTGAGACAGTGGAACAGGTTGCCCAGAGTTGTGAGTGCCCCATCCCTGGAAGTCATCAAGGCCAGGTTAGATTGGACTTTGAGCAACCTGGTCTAGTGGGAGGTGTCCCTGATGATGGCAAGTGGGTTGGAATTAGATGATCATCACTAATGAAAGCTTAGCGGGTGTCAAAGATGTCCACTGTCCATCATCTTTGAAAGGTCATGGAGAATCAGAGAAGTGCATGAGGACTGATAGCTCTGCTATCATGTGACCTCACCTGCAATATTGTGTCCAGCTCTGGAGCCCTCAGCACAGGAAAGACATGGGTCTATTGTAGTGAGTCCAGAGAAGGGCCACAAAAATTATCAGAGGGATGGAAAACCTGTCCTGTGACTACAGGCTGACAGAGTTGGGGTTGTTCAGCCTAGAGAAGAGAAGACTCCGTGGAGACCTTATTGTGGCCTTCAGTGCCCTCCTTATAAGGAGGCTTATAAGAAAAATAAATAAAAATGGGAACAAAATTTTTAGCAGGATCTGTTACAATAGGATAAGGGGTAATGGTTTTAAACTAAAAGAGGGTAGATTTAGACTACACACAAGGAAGAGTTTTTTTATAAACTCACACTCACACCCTCACACTCAGAGGGTGCTGGAACACTCTGGGACAGAGAGGTGGTAGATGCTCCATACTTGGAAACATTCAGGTTCAGTTTGGATGGGGCTCTGAACAACCTGATCTTTGTCAGTGATCTGGATGAGGGGATCGAGCGTACCTCAGTAAGTTTGCAGATGACACCAAGTTGGGTGAGAGTGTTGATCTGCTTAAGGGCAGAAAGGATCTATGGAGGAATCTGGACGAGCTGGATTGATAGACCAAGGACAATGGCATAAGGTTCAACAAGGTCAAGTTGGGTCCTACATTTGGGTCACAACATGCAGCGTTACAGGCTTGGGAAAGAGTGGGAAAGTTTTCTGCCCAGCAGAAAAGGACCTGGAGGTATTGGTCAACAGCTGTCTAAATATGAGGCATCAGTATGCACAGGTGGCCAAGACGTCCAATAGCATCCTGACATGTATCAGAAATAGTGTGGCCAGCAGGACTAGGGAAGTGATTATCCCTCTGTACTCAATACTGGTGAGGCTGTGTACAGTTTTGGGCCTCTCACTACAAAAAAAGACATTGAGAAATTGGACATTGTCCAAAGAAGGACAACAAAGGTGGTAAGAGGTCTAGAGCACAAGTCTTATGAGGAGCAAATGAAGGAACTGGTGTTGTTTAGTCTGGAGAGAGCAGGCTCAGGTGAGACTTTATTTCTCTCTACAGCTACCTGAAAGGAGGTTGTAGCAAGGTGGATGTCGGTCTCTTCTCCCAAGTAACAAGTGATAGGACGAGAGGAAACAGCCTCAAATTGCACCAAGGAAGATTTAGATTGGATATTAGGAAAAAAATCTTCACTAAAAGGGTTGTTAAGAATTGGAACAGGCTGCCCAGGAAGGTGGTTTACCTACCATCCCAGGAGGTATTTTAAAGACATGTAAATGTGGTGCTTAGGAACATGGTTTAGTGATGGATTTGGCAGTAGGGCAATGGTTGGTCTCAATGATCTTAAGGGTCTTTTCTCACCCAAACGATTCTATGATTCTATGAATAGGGAATCCCTGTCTGAGGAACAAGGAACTAATGTATCTGACAGTGTGGGATAGGACTATATTTGGAAACAGGATTGCTAACATGGTGAAGAGGGCTTTAAATAAGTTACATGAGGAATGTTTCTCATAATTTAAGAGCAGTGAAGGCATGCCAGGCAATGAGGAAGTCCACTGAAAAAAAAAAAAAAATTAAATAAAAATAAACCAAACCACAACAATCATCCATCTAATGGAGGTGGATGTTATCAGACAAATAAAGAAGCATGTTCCTGAGATATGACCTGTTCAGCATCCAGTTATGAAGATCTACTTTATATATAAAACTAACTAAGAGAATAATCTTAAGCAAACAAATATATGGCATTTTGTTTTGGTTTCATTCTCTTGTGGTGATAAGAGCATGAAAAGCAGAAGAAAAAGCACTCAAACTCTCAAGAAAAGCAGTTGAAATACAGCTGCCAGTCCATGCAGTGGAGAGACTAGGAACAATTCAGACTGAACCTTTATTACTAACCCTGATTGTCTGGGAGATAAGGTGAGATATTTTTATCCTTCTGAAAGGACTTAATTTTCCAGAGTACCTACCATATATCTGAGCAGATAATGAATTACCAGTCTGATCAAGAAAATTAAATGAAATGCTTATTGAGGAGAATCAAAGAATAAATCTGGTTTTCAAAGTATGAGCTAATACTTCCTTCCCTTTTCTTTGTCAAAAAAAAAAAAAAAGATCAAATCTAAGAATTAAATGTATTTAAAGTAAGTAAACTCCTCTACCATCACTTTGTGATTTTAATGAATGAATTGGAATATAATAGAGTTCTCTGAGGGGAATTATTTCACTATCCAGCAAAAAAACCCCAAACAACTAAACCAAAACAATGCCAAATTCTTATCGCTGAACACCTTGAAGGAAAAATAAGACATTTCTAGAGTTCTAGAAACTTTGCATTATTTGCCTGCCTTGCCAACTACAAAACTGTTAATATTTTCATGCTTCTAATCATTTTTCTTTTCTGGAGATTTCAGAAACGTATGGGATAATCCTTAATATTAGGTTGTATTACATATAAAGAACACTCTTTAAGATATTTAGTTAGCAATTGCTCTGAGAAAAAAACATGTTAAGTCCAAATTTATTAGATCCTTTTCTTCAAATTAGTCTCTGCATTTAATGGTAATTCATCTGTCTCTGAAGAAAAACATTGATTCTCAACATGTATGCAGTGCAAGGAATTTAAAACAAGTAAGTTCTAATCACATCTTATTAGGATATTAAAGTAACAGCATCAGGGAGAGATGTCTCTATGGCAGATAGCAACTCAGCACACTCAGCTGGGAAGTCAATGCAACATGCAGAACACTCCTGGCACACAGCAGGCTGGGGACATGGGATAGGAGTTAAAAGGATGGAGATGGAAAGAAGGGATAACAGGAGTTGAATGAATGTTCTGATTAAAACCTACCCTTAAAGGTGCTGTTTTCCCACTGACTAGCATTGTAAGTCTTCTTTTTTCTTTCCTTTTTCTTTCATTTTTTCCCCTCTCTGCAGAAGTACTCTTATATGAGAATTTATATGACCTTCTATGAATATACATTCTGGTACAATTCAATTTTATGAGCATTTGGAGGCAATGAAAACAAAAGTAATCCAATAAATTGAAACACACAGGGCATTTTATAGAATATTCATTGATATTTATATGTTTATTTGTAGCACTTATTTTTGTGCTGACACCTCTTTCAGTTTAACTAAACACTTTGCTGGCAGTATCTGTTTGAAAACACAGAAAGTATTCAATCTTATCTTCTTTAAAATAATAATGTGTACAGAGAGCCTGGAGTTTTGTATTAGTCTCTCATAGTCTTTTATCTTGAAAAACAATGATACGTTTGGTTCTTTACATGGTTGCTGGCATTACTTCTTGTGGTATGAACACTTCAAAGTACTTTGCATAACAGCCAACAAAGAGTCACCTTTGTCAAGTAAATTTGGAGAAAGTCTTTGTTATAGTTCTTGCAAACAGGATGATCAATAAAAGTTTATCTGCTTCAGATTACTGTAGAGGATATTAACATTTAAAACCTGTGTCTGTTGTTTGAAGAGTAATGTTTTAGTAACTTTTTAAAGAATGTTACTCCTCTCCTTTGTTGGTCTTTTTGTTTTGATTTTTTGTTTCTTTTATTAATCTGATTTTGATTTTATTTTTACAAACTTTTATTAAATACCTGCAATTATATGTCTCTATAAGTACTGTGTTAAGGAAAAGGAGTGAGGTATCCCCAAAGGAATGAGCCATTTCTCCCTTGAATCATGCAGGTTAGATTGTTATATATTCGAGGGAAAATCCAGGGATGGGATCTTTTGGTTCTTTTCCTCTTTTTACAAGACAGGATCCTTGTGATTAATTAAGCCTATTTTGTCAGAAATTTCCTTTACATCAATGAAACAGAGCAAAATAGCACTGCCACAGTTATTTTGTTACTGTCCTTTTTTGTAAACAACAGCTTTAGGACTGCTTGAATCTCTGGAGTTGTTTCAAATAGAACAGTCTCTTCTCCCAGGTCACAGATGACAGGACAAGAGGTAATGGTTTCAAGTTGCACCAGGGGAGGTTCAGGTTAAATATTAGGAAATATTTCTTTACTGAAAGGGTTGTCAGGCATTGGAATTAGCTGCCCAGGGAGGTGGTTGAGGCACCATCCCTGGAGGTATTCAAGAGACGAGTTGACATGGTGCCTGGGCACAAGGATTAGTGTTGGGTTGGTGTTGTTTTGGGTGTGGTGTGGGGTTTGTGTGTTTTGTTGGGTTTTTTGGTGGTTTTTTTTTTTCATTGTTTGGACCAGATGATCTTAAAAGTCCCTTCCAACCTAAGTGATTCTGTGATTCTATGAACTTCCTGGATTATGCCTATATTATCCTTTCATGTAAATAATGCTTCCATATGTAAAAGGATGAACACTTTTCTCAAAGTCCCTTTTGAGTTGCTGAAGAAAAAGTATTTTCCCAAAGCAAAATATATGTGTCTGTCAGAGCTTGAGCTGGTGTGTAAGATGGGGTAACCAGTGTCTGTGTACTGGTAAGGAAACAAGTCTGCTTCTCTTGTGTCTCCCATTATATAACCTACACTTGATATTCAGAGGGAAGAGCTGAAAAAATTAATGTGTCAGTCTTCACCTCTGAAGGGAGAAGACAGGATGGGAAAAATCTTCCTGAAACATATTACTACAAATTTGCTTGTAGTCATTCTCTTGTATAGATCTGCAAATATTAAGGATAACTTAGTATCTTGATTTGGTCAAAGGTAAATAAGATATTTAGGAACAATTGTCTTGCACCATCACAAATTTTATTGCCAGAAAGAACCATCCTGAACACGGAACTCTGGTGCATCCTTTTCAAGTTCATACAGTGAATAAAGTTTATCTGAAAGACTTGATTAAAGCATTATACTTTTAAAGAAAGCTAAACTAATTTTAAAGACTGCAAGGTTAGTTTAGTTAGTCTATTGCTTCCCGTGGAAGTATTCCAGTGTTTAATTACCATCACAGCTAGGAAAGTGCACCTTATTTCAAGGTTGATTTTTTCTGATTCCAGTTATTGATTCTTCTACATTTGCTTATATCAGCAATGCTCTACCACACCAGTATAACATCACTTTTCTATGTATGCCTTTGAAGACTAAGCAATTCTCAACACGCTTTTTAGAAAAAGGAGTATTTGAAGAATGTACGCTCCACATTGTAAAGCTTATATCCTGCTTTGAATGTTTTACTTAATTAATGTGAACACTTACACTACAAAATACTTTCTGCCATTACCATGCTGTTGTTACTCTTATCCTTGATATTTGGTATCACAATTAAGAATTAAAATAATTAATAAATAATAATTAAAAATTAAAATAGCAGTAATGATCCATAAGAGAATTCTATGATTGGAAGCATTTAATGAACAAGAAGACTCCACCCTGCCTATTTTGAACTGTGGAGGCAGAAGTAACCTGAATGGATCCTTCTGTCTCTGCTAGGATATGTTGTAATGTTAACATAACAACATTTGATGTATGATGGAAACTTTTACTTTATAGTCTATAAAAGACAATTAGCTTTAATATTACTAATCAATACTTCATTGGATTAAGTACTTTAAATAATCTCTCTCTCAGACTTCATCAGATAACATAAATAAAGTGAAAAAGAAAACTTTATTAATATATTATAATCAATAATATATTATTTATATTAATATATAAATAAAATATTAATAATATAATATTATGTTATTATTAATATATTATTTCATAGTCCTTCCCTCTTCTGGGGACTCTTTTGGTGACTTCTTAGTTCTTCATTACATATATTTATTGATGCTTTAGGAAATATTGAGATGTCTCGAATGGAGATTGATGAAACGGATATTTATTCTAAACTGCTGTCACTGATACTCAATTGTTTTCAAGTTCAAAAGTGTCAAAAGTGACACTTTCGTTCCCTTACAGAGTGACACATTCAGAAGGTGAGATTTCTTCATAATAAAAATATGATACAGAAAAAGTCCTCCTTCGAAAGTGGTAGTTCTTTCCCATCTGAGTTCTGTTACAAGTAATAAGCTTACCAGAGATTACATATCCATTACATAGCAAGAATTAGTTTCCTTAATTCCAATCTACAGTTACAGTAAGGAGCAAAAGTTCAGCGTTTTGTCCTTTCAAGAATAAAATCAAACCTATAAACATATTTAAAACTATTGGTGTTCAATCTAATTTTACACAATTGCTACTTTCCATAGACAGGCACAGGAATCTTTTAGTTCGTTCTTTCTTTCTGAAGTCAAGTGTTGGTTTGTTTGGTTTTTTTACCAAGGCAATATTTTTGTCTCTTATGATTTCAAGATCATGGAAGAGAATGCTATTTTTCCACCCTTTTAAATAGGTTGACACTTACAAATTAGATAAGAAAGACTTTTAAGGGATTTATTTCTGAATTAAGAGCTCTACCTTTTAGTTATAATAAAAGATGCAAAGGTATGAAAATAAAAACTAATTTCACCTATAGATAGGATTATATTAAGGATAGTCCAAGTAATTTGCTTAGTAATACATTAGCAGGGGTGTTAATCCACCTGTACAGAAGACAGGATCACCTTTGCATGTTCTGTACATCCTGTCTTGAACACTGTAGTTTGATAAGATTATATATATTATATCTATATATATATGTATATATATATATACACACACACATATATATATCTGTATATCTATAACATTGTATAAATGTTATAGAGCATTTGACATTGAACTAAAAATGTTATAACCATACTCTATGAATTACTGAACTACTGCAACATTCTCTAACATTTAGGAATATTTTTTAAATAGAATTCATGTTTTCCTCTTAACTATGGAGAAAGAATAGGAAAACATCAATTCAGAGTAGGACTATTTTTTCTGTAACAAATTCAAGGTTTCAAAGTATATCATTCAGCTAATAAAGAAGATTAGATATCTATATATCTACCTTTATACCTATCCTATACCTATGTTTGTATATTTTACCACTTCCCATATCTTCATCATGTAATGATGAAGATGAACTTGAGAAGATAAAGTATCTTCTGAAAGGGATTTTAACATCCCATTGACTTTCACAGGAAACTGTCCAGAAAATGAAAGATTACTTATTTATTTCCAAAAGTAGTAGATTATTTTGTTGTTGTTCCTGTTTTTCTTTTTTTTTTCTTTTTTGCCATTTTCCTTTTTTAATTTTTTTTAAATTATGGAGTCTTACCTAAAGTAAAGTTGTTTGTAAACCTTTTGCTTCTGATATGTCTTCTTGTTAATTTTGAGGCTCCATGAAGAACTAACCGTTTGAGTTGATATTCCAATAAAAGTTTGGTTCCTATATATATCCATCTTTTTATCTTTAGTAATGACAGATTCAAACAGCAGGCTAATTTTGTGTTCTATCATAGAAAGTAACAATAAGGTATCAGATTATTCTGATCAGATAAATCAGCTAAAAGATTCCATATTCCACATCAGAAAACTGTGTTTTGCTGTATTTCTCTAGGTCTCTTCATGGTCATAACTTTTTCAGTTATGAAACTTTTTCAGGGAGCATGTCCAGAGGAGCACCACCAATCTGGTGAGGGGTCTAGAGAACAAGTCCTATGAGGAGAAGCTGAGGGAACTGGGCATGTTTAGTTTGGAGAAGAGGATGCTGAGGGGAGACCTCATTGCCCTCTGCAACTACCTGAAAGGAGGTTGTAGAGAAGTGGGTGTTGGCCAGTTTTCTCAAGTGAATAATGATAGGACTAGAGGAAATAGTCTAAAGTTGAGGAAGGGGAGGTTTAACTGAGAGAGTGGTCAGGCACTGGATCATCCTGCCCAGGGAGGTGGTGGAGTCACCATCCCTGGAGATATTTAAGAAATGTGTAGACGTGGCACTTGAGGGCATGCTCTAATGCCCGAGATTGTTGGGTTTTGTCTGTCTGTGGGTGGGTGTGGGGTGGGTGTGTGTTGGTTTGTAGTGGTGGGTGTGGGGGATGGGGGTTGTTGTGGGGTTTTTGGGGGCATTTGCTTTGTTTTGGTGGTTGGACCTGATGATCCCAAAGTTCCCTTCCAACCATGAATATTCTGTGATTCTGTGAATATAAGTTGACAATAAGTATGCATAACCTTGTACTTTAAATTAGAATGGCTTGAATATTGGAGGCTGTGGATCATCTCTTTTTTAACTTTAAAAATAAGTTTAGAACAAGAGGTAATTTTCATTTTTTTCTCTATTCAAGGCCACATACAGAGGAATAGATCTTTGGTATAAATTATCACTGGTTCTTGAAAAGTCATTCTTCTGGTAATGTGTAGTAGAAAATACTTTCTATTATACACATTTAAAAGAATTTTTCAATGTAAAAATTAAAGAACACTTCAAAAGGATGTATTTGTAAGATCTGTACAAGTATGCTTTTGAGAACATTGTTTATGCACATTACAAATGTATCTCTGTGATTAAATATCTTTGAGGTATTTTATTGCCAAATATATTGATCAAAGGATTTCAGTCATAGGTTAAGCTGGAGGTGCTTAGATGCCTTTGCAGGCACACATAGTGTCCGGGGACATTTTTAATGTTTTCTTATTATAGATAATACCATAATCAGTAAAATATTGAGCTCTTGAAAGACTCACAATGAAAAGAAATGTTAATTATATAGTAAATATTGTCATTATGCCTCCACATTGTCTAAGGCTACTGAGATGAAAAGAATAATTGAACTTGGATATGATACAAGCTGCAGTTCATAGGCATAGGAGGCAAAGTAAGTATGGTTTCACCCTTAGCTGTAGTTTCACTGCTTTTATGAATTTAAGCCTGATCATTAATGCACTTTTTGTGATTTAATTTCTTCCACAATCATACTTAATTGCTTACCATGTCGTATAATGTTCAATAAAGCAAAGCAATGAAGCAAAAAATAGCAGGACCTCTTACAATGGCTAAAATGAAACTCTTCTTAAGACAAGAATGAATAATGCCTCAGTGCTAATTACCATGGTATAGGCAGAGCCTATAAACAGTGAGAAACCTCATTAAGCTCTATTAAAATTTGCACTTAGAATATATGTGGTCAGATAGATGAATAAAAATGTGCCGTTATATTAACCTCTGCTATCAACCCTTGCTTCTCAGCAGGCAGAATTCTCTGATTTTGGTTACTGAATAATGTGCAATGAATGAAATTTCCCATTCAAGCTTCATAGAGTAACAGACATTCTATATATAGAATCCAAGAAAAATAAAACGTGTTTTAAAGTTCATATAGTTTTAAGGAAAAAAAAATGCTAGTAAAAATAATGTTTGCAATTTTGAAATAGATAAATAAAAAGGAAATATTTAGCAGCATTTTAAGAGTGTCCAGCAGAAATTAGGGGATTTTTTTATTCTTTGGTCAAGTAATTTCTCTATTCTCATGTCTAAAAATAAACTTCTAAAACTCACACTGGTTTGTCAGTCAGTGCAAACTACATCCATAGATCAAAATTGTTACACAAAAAAATAGATGTTCGTCATTGTTACACAAAAAAATAGATGTTCATCAATATTATTATCATTCTTTTATTTAGTATCCTGGTGACTTACTTTCCCAGAGTGAATTAGACATACTCTAGAATTATTATTATGATTGGTTTTATTAATAATATATTACTGTGAATTAAAGAACTATTTCTTCATTTAGTAAATGTGGTAAGATCCTAAGAAAACAGACTAATGGTCAAAGGAGACGGACATGTCCTCTGGTAAATGTAAATGAGAACACTGATTGCGATAAAATGAGGTAGTAAATCAAGTACATATGTCCCCATCTTGCAAAGTCATGAGAATATATTTAATTTTAAATGGAATAAGCAATAACTCCACACTAAATTTAGCAAATTTAGATCATGATCTCTTTCTGTACACTTTTCCCACTCTTCTAAGGGCAGGCAAAGCAACTGACACCACCTTGTTGAACTGACTCTACATTTTGTGACCAATAGGAGTGATTCCTTGTCTTTGAGACAACATATCCAAATCCTTTCACAATGCTGTAAAGTTTGTAGAAGAAGTCAGTGCTGATCTGAGTTCTGGTAGTGATTTTGCAGGGATTGGCTTCCTACCAACTCTTAGAAATATTTGTTCAAAACTGCATTTTGATATTGGATCGGTCTGGATATACCTGCTGGGACATACCTCAGCTCTCAGATGATCTGTGTGTTTTACATTTATTTCTACAGTGTGTGAACCTACAAAGGCAGGAGTGAATTTGGACCTTGTCTTGGTTAGAGTGCAGATATGACATGAACATAGGAACTAGCTAAATAGTCAAGACATTTAATGGACATTCTTTGTGTGGCAATACTGTTAAACAATGGTGAGTCTTGGGTGTATTTCACCTTTACATTCACTTCAGCCTGATCTAAACAGTATTGTAAACATAATTAGACATAATAACATAATATATTTTTTATATATATTATATTTTTTGAATGCTTTGCCTCTGGCTAAAGAGTATCTTACTCTTCTGAACAAGTAAGGAATGACTACCACAAGAAGCTTTGGGCTCGTGTTCATTCAAAGGAGATCAGAGTCTGAGTACAAGGTATACCTTTGCTATATTAACATTTGTATTGTCAAAGTCTTCTTAGTGAGGGGGGCTACAGGGGTGGCTTCTGTAAGAAGATATTAGAAGCCTCCCCTGTTTCTGATAGAGCTGATGTCAGCTGGCTCCAAGATATATCTGCTGCTGGCCGATCAGTAAGGGCCTCTGTACTTAAGGAGGGGGAAAAAAATTGTTACACAACAGCAGATGGATGAGAGAAGTCATGAAATGTGACTTAAACAACTCTGCAGACACCAAGGTCAATAGAGAAGAAGTGGGAGGAGATGGTCCAGGTGCCAGAGCAGAGATTCCCCTGCAGCCCATGGTGAAGACTATGGTGAGGCAGGTTGTTCCCCTGCAGCCCATGAAGGTTAATGGTGAAGCATATCTCCACCAGCAGCCAGGGCAGGACCCCAAGCCAGAGCAGGTGGATGCCCAAAGGAAGCTGTGGTCCCATGGGAAGTCCACACTACCATGCCTTTTTAATTTCCCCACTTTTTGACAGCGTAGAGAGTCAACTTACTCAAGTTTCTGCAATACAGTTCTGGGCAGATGAGCAATTAAGATTGAATTTCATGAAAAAGTGCTGAGCAGGGGCCTATATTGTAACATTTTTACTATTCATTTTATTTTAGTGAACAATATTTTTAATTCTTCTGTTAAATAACTAGAAAATTGATACAGATGTTCTCAGTTTTATTGTAGATTGTTAATTCCTGCACCTCACTCTCTGGAAAGAGAATCACAGAATTGTAGGGGATGGAAAGAACCTTCAGTTTCCAACTCCCTTGCCAAAGCAGGTTCATCTCGAGCAGGCTGGACAGGAACACATCCAGACAGGTTTTGGACATCTCCAGAGAAGGAGACTCCATAATCTCTCTGGGCTGCCTTTTCCAGAGCCCGGTTACCCTCAAAGTAAAGAAGTTTTTCCTTATGTTGGGATGAAATTTCCTGTGTTCTAGTTTGGGTCCGTTGCCCCTTGTCCTGTCACTGGGCACTACTGAGAAGAGTTTAAACCCATCTTCTCAGCAGTCGCCCTTTAGATATTGATAAGCATTGATAAGGTCCCTTCTCAGTCTTCTCTTCTCCAGGCTAGAAAGACTCAGAACTCTCAGCCTTTCCTCATAAAAGAAGTGCTCCATTCCCTTATTCATCTTTGTAGCCCTCCTCTGGAATTTCTCCAGTATTTCTTTAATAACCTCCCTCAACCTATTGGCCATGCTCTTTTTAATGTACCCCAGAACACCATTGACTTTCTTGGCCACAAGTGCAAAAGCGTTGCACATTTTTATGCACTTTGGTGGTGTATTTGGGTAAAAAAGACATTTCTTTCTAGATCTGAATCTTCCTAGCCTTCCGGTCGTTTGGAAGAAAAAAAATTTCTGTGATTCCATCTCATCCATGACCTCTCCCCCATCAGATTTCATTACTTTTTGCTATCTCAGTACAAACTTAGCAAGAAAAGTGCCTTTTTCTGTGTGTGAATATATTTGGTAGCGATAATGCCAGTCTGTTTTCCTACAGATATAATTTTTAATATGTGTAAAGATGTGCATTAATAGGTAGAATTATTAATCCATTTGGGGCAATCTATTATATTTCATAAAAACCCATAGGATTTGGTGTGGGTTTTCTTCATACAAAATCTGTGTTTGTTTTGAAGTGAGCAACTGCACGCCTGTAGTTTTATGAAAGAATTTTGGGGTTTTGTTTTATTTTGTTATTTTCTCGCTTTTTTTCACAGAAACAGCCTTCAGATCACAGTTTGCAATCAGTGAATATTTATATTAGCAGCAATTATACCCAACTAATTATCTTATCACAGAGGAAAAAGTTAGAATTAAGTTTCTTCATTGGGCACCTGCTGCGTAGATAATTAAGTATCTCTATGGTTTCTTTCATTACTGCATTCAATAATAGCTAAATGCCAGGGAATCTAGACATAATCAGCCATGATTTGATGAGATAAAAGAAAAGATAAAGACAAACAAAATTTTCACAAGGAGGCATTAGGGCCTATGTTTTCCATCTTAAACCCAAATCATGTAGAGGAGAACTGTAGAGAGATCCAAATAGTAATATTATCAGCTAGCAGCTTAAAATAACACATAAACAAGAACATTCTCCAAAGGTACCTCGGATTACATTTGATTTCTTTTCCATCTTGTCTTGCTCTGACCCTGTGTCCCTTCCTGACAATCTGCCCAGTGGTAGAGTTGTGTCATTGTCCACTGTCTTGTGTTGTACTTCCAAAATAATTTTTACTTCATTCCTCCATTTAGATTAATAGTTTCTAATTAAGTTTCCCATCTTCTCTGCATAACAAAATGAGATGATATTTGCTGTAAAAAATGTCATTTCATGTGATTCTATACAATACAATTTTTCTCATCCCATGGTCATCTAATACACATCGATTTTAAGGTCTTTGGAAATGCATCTATCTATCTGCTGTTTTGTACTTACATGAAAGAATCCAGGCTACTTAATGTTGACATCAGCCAGCAACCACAGCTCAATTCAGTTGCCCAAACATAGGCATATAACGTGATTTGAGATGTCCTATAATATCTCACATGATCCCCATGGCATGAATCTTGAATATCAAGGTCATGCCAAATACTGTATACTTATATACAATCAAATGAATTTAGTTCCTAAGGTTATGGAGATATAAGGCTCTGTTTGAACCAGTCTTGTAAAGACATGTGCTTCCATTTGTCTTGCCCTAGTGTGTCCAAGGAGCAGTGAAGGTCAGGTGAAAGATCCAAAGCTGTGTCAAAAGGCATCAGTTGCCTGCTTGAAGGATATTGATATTGTGATGTAGTGAGCAGAACATGGAGATCTTACCCTAAAAAAGAAATCTATATTCAGCTACTGAAAATGAGGCAGGTCTCACTAAGTATCATAAGCTTTCTGCATGATAAACAGAGATAGGTAGAAATTTTTCAATATTTCTAGAAAGTGTATCGTCCCACTGTCACAGAGGCTTATAAAAAATTAAATTAGGCAGATGATAAACTCAAAATAATCTTTATTCTAACCAAAAAACTTTATGTTAACTAAACTGTTTAGTGCTCTGACAACATTAATAAACCACAGGTTCAAGGTGTAAAATGGAACACTACACAGCTGACATAAGAATACTTAAGTTTTAGGAATGAGAATCCAAAATGTGCAATCACTCACCAAGTAAGATGAGGGATCTCAACCTTCAGGAGTAACCATAGGTGCTAACCCATCCTACGGGCAGAGTGCCCAACTGCAGACCTACTGCTCCGAGGGATACTGACTGATTTTGCCCTCCTGTGGGGCTCCATTTATACCCTAATTGAATCTGATCTGTGGTCATATACGGTCATATTAGTCCTCATTGGACTAGGGTTTTTACTTCCTCATTTTTTGATCAAAGTGTGTACGTGATTGTAGTCACCATGTGGCTTCAAGAAATTTCAGTCTTTCAGGGGGAAGGATGTGTATGAGGTGGCGTGTGTGTGCACTTGTCACACCCATATAAATTCAAGCCTCAAAGTTAAATAGATTATGTCATCTTCTGATAGTTTTCAAAGATGCCAACATCTTTCCATTTACAGTGCAATCAGAACACATTTAGGATGGGTTGCTATACACCTACAAATTTGGTTCAGGGCAAGTTTCTGAAGTATGTACATTGGACCTCACATAGAGTAACCAGAACAATGTAGCATCATTCTAAATTGGGCTTTTAGTCTCCAACATTAATATAAATGATGAATAATAACAATTCACCATAAACGCTAGAATAAATAGGAAATATTTACATGTAACAGTAATGTTACCTTATAGTTTCAAAGTGGATTCTTATTTTGCTTCCTCATTATAACTATTTTCTTTAAAAAATCCAAACTGAGTAAAGACATTAGGAAAAAACAGTAATGTTCAGGATACAAACAAATGTAGAATTAATTAACTGCTACAAATCTGTAACATCCTAGTTCAATTATATAATAAAAAAAGACACATCTAATAATTTTTACTATCAGTCATGAAATCACAGAATGGTTTCATGTTGGAAGGGATCTTCAAGATCTAGTTTTAATCCCTCCTTGCCACTGGAATGAGCATCTTCTACTAGAGCAAGTCACTCAAAGCCCCATCCATCCTGGCCTTGCACATTTTCAGGCATGGGCCATCCATAACTTCTCTGAAAAACCTTCCAGTGTCTTGCCACAATCACACTAAAGAATTTATTCCTGATATCTAATCTATCTATCCATTACCTCTTGCCCTATCACTACACACCCTGATAAAAAGTCCTTCCCCGTCTTTCTGGTAGGCACCTTAAGGCACTGGAAGGCTGCTATAAGGTCTCCTTGATGAATTCTCTTCCCCAGGCTCAACAGCCCCAAAGCTCTTAGCCTGGATCCAGTCCTCTGATCATCTTCATGGTCCTCCTCTGGACTCACTCCAACAGAGCCATGTCCTTCTTACACTGGAGGCTCCAGAGCCAAATGCAATACTCCAGTTGGGGTCTCACCAGAGTGGCAAATTTATCTCCCTCGACCTGCTGGCTACACTTCTTTTGGTGCAGCCCAGAATGTGGTTAGCTTTCTGGGCTGTCATGCACATTGCTGGCTCATATTGAATTTCTCATCACCAAGTCATTCTCCACAGGGCTGTTGTCAATCCACTGTCAGCCCAGCCTGTATTTGTGCTTAGGATTGCCCCGATCCAGGTGCAGGACCTTACACTTGGCCTTGTTAAGCTTGAGGTTTGCACAGGCCCAGCTCTTAAGCCTGTCTAGGACCCTCTGGATGGGACCCGACCATCATTTAAAATGAAACAGTGACCTTTGAAATTTTCCACTCTTAGGTAAAGCTTTCCATAATGCTTAAAAAAAACCAAAAAACCCCACCTCCCTCCCTCCCCCCGCAGCCCCGCAACATAATCTCATTACATTTGTAGTCAGAAGCACTTCCTTGAAAAGATTAAGTATAGCCAGAAGCTACTGTGTGATATAAATTCCATGAAAGAGAAATAAAAACTAAGGTCAAAACTTTCAATTCTTAGTTTTTAAGACAGATTCCTATAAAATCTGTATTTTTACATCCAAAAGAAAATCACCTGGTCTTCACTAATGCTTCAATAAATTTCAAAAATCAAATACAATTGCCAACTATGTTTTCAGTTACTTATCTCTGCAGACTGCATAATCTTAATTTTCCCCTGAATAATAAAACTTTTTTAATATAGCTAATGTGAACTGTACACAAAAAATGAGAAAGTAGTTTAACATTTTATCATGCATATTTACTGGCCAGTGCCTATATTACTTGTTTAAACTGTACTTTTTTTAGTTTGATAATCAGTGTTTGTATTTAAGGGTCTGAAATATGTTCCCACTATCATTCCTGCTATCCACAAAGCATTACATAAACTTTTCAGGTAATAGGTCCAGATAGATGGTGACTTCTTTCCTCTCCTTGAAGTACTAACTGGTCTGGAATTATGCAGAGATACCTGATTCCTTCAGAGTTAAATAGGTCTGTTCATGAAAACGATATGGACATGCCATTATGGTCTTGCATGCAGTTAAGTGGTTTAAAGACAAATTTGTCTGAAACTGTTCCTTGATGATGCAACTTTGTTATTTTCATGTTCCGGGTTAATATCCGTTTGTGTTTAACAGCTGTTTTGGAACTGTTGTGGTTCAACCTCAGCCAGCAACTGGGATCACACATCCACTCATGCAGTTCTCCCCCTCCTCCCAAAAGTGGCAGGGAGAAGAGGGAGAAAAAGAGGTGAAAGAGAATATGAAAAACATCCATGGGTTGAGATAGTGGTATAATAGAACAATTATAGAAAAGGAAAATAACAATAATAATGACACAAGTCTTTGTCACCACTCGCTGTATTCATACCTTCGCAGGCAGTGATCATGGATTCCTGATCCTGGAACATCCCCCATTGTTCCAGCAGACTATGTTCAAAACCTTGACCACACACCAAACATTCATATTGCTATGAGTCTGTAATTTCTTCCGTATGTACTTTTTTTTTCTTAGAAATCAGATGATACAGATAACCTAGTAACAATTTCATTCTTTGAACACTATTTTCTGTGAAACATAATGCCAGTTTTCAAACACTGACATATGAACCTGTGAAGGGAATTTTAAAGGACAAAGACATAGTTTTTCCCTGGTGAATTTCCATTAACTGATGTTATTAACAGTTGTAACACATCTCCCCTCAAAAAAACACCAAGAGTCTTTTAAATTGAAAAAGTATTATCTTACTACATGTTGAAGGTCATTATCAGTTCTTACAAGAATAAAGACTCTTAGATTGTTTTCACTTCAAAATAAAGCTAAAAAGGATAAAAGTTCAAAGATTACGTTTCATTTAATGAAAGTAAACACATTTCTTGGGTCAATATATAATCAATCTCCTGCTGAGGAAAGGAAACCAAGAAAAAATAATGCAAATGTGTTATACAACAGCTGTTATAGGACACCTATATCTGTAATGCTTCTTAGTTATCTGTTTTGTGTTCTGAAAGAGTTGCATTACTAAAAAAATGTAGTAAAATGTGTGGAATTACATCACATTTCTCCCGAGTTCTAAAAATTTCTTTGTCAATATGTCTGTGAAATAAAAATGGAACTTTTAGCTTCTGTTTGTTTATTCTTATTGTGCAATTAATATTTTTTTCTGTTATTCAACACATTTTAACAGTTTCTAGGTAGTGCAGTTAAATCACTCCACCTGTTATAATTCAGTGTTTTGTCAAATGTGATAATCAAGTTGAAAAACAAAACTCCCATGATGAATATTTTCAGAAAGCCCTTGCCATACTAGTGGATAGTTATGAAGCCTGTTTACCAGTATTTTCCAGTAATCTTTTCCAATCAGTACTTGAATTTCTTTGTATTCCTCCATAGGAGACAGGACCTTAATTCATATGTCTTTTTTTTTTTTTTCCTATTGAGGACTGAGTAGGTACAATGTCTTGCAAATAAAAATTTAGCAATGTAAAAGATGAAAGGCAATATAATTTGATGAGCAATGATCTGACAAGCTTAAATTCTATCCTGGAGGAACAAAAAATACAGTCTTTCATAAATTTCAGATGAAGGATGTTCTTGATGGCTGCCTGATCTGCAGTTTGAATCTTCTACTGTTTTTGAAGTACACTGAAAGATGTACAGGAATACATTGGTTGAAATGTTTTCTAATTCACTACTATCAGGCATGTAGAAAAAGAACAATTTTATAGGGAATGTATATTACATTTGGGTGAAAAATCTCTATGTTTGTGAAAATGCTGAACTTCTTGCAATGGAGTGTATCTCTGTGGGGCCTGGCTCTTCTTTGTTGGTGATGCTGTTGGTTTGGTTTTTAAATATCTCAGTTACAGCAAGATTTGAAACCGAAATTGAGTTCAACATTCAATATTAATACCTGTAGTGGGCCTGGGTAGAGAATATTTTGAATCTGCAAACTCACTTGCAAAAAAAAAAAAACCCAACAACATATAAAAGTATCTTTGACATTTTATTAGTGCCAGGAAAGCTTTGTAAAAACAAGCAGAAGCACAAGAAAATGTGCTTTTGTATTTGGAACATAGAGTCATATTAGGGGTACATGATACATTGCATGATAGAAAGAAAATTAAAGGGACTTGGCATAGAGTAAAGCTTAATTTGCAGAAACCCATAATTCTAGTGGGAGTGATACCAAAGAAAAACATTTCAATTTTTGCTTTTCAATTAAGAATTTTATGTTCCATACCAGATTAGTCTATACAAGTGTTACAAAGAAGCCTAGAATCTCTGTACCTTCAATCTGAACACAGCTAATAACAGCTCAAAATCAGCACTTAGTAGTACTGTGCCTGTTATATGGCTTGGCCTTTGTTTTCTACCGTTGAATATATAACACAAATGAGAAGTGAATCTTCATGTGCTCACATTTTTTTTCCTGATTTTCTTAGTATAAAATTTATGTGCGTGATCAACATTTCAGAATTCCTTTAGAACCAACATAATCATTTTAGATGGATTCCCTGTGAGTCTTAGTACCTTTCAAACAAATAATGGTAATCTCTAGAGAGAATTTCAGATTTTAGGTGGGCTGTTTCTCTTCACTATTTATGTGGAAAGTTCTGAAAAATCTTGGTTTACACTTCTGCGTACATTAAACAACCTAACTCCCACATATATGGGATTTAAGTGTAATCAGCATCACCGTTTCTAACTGTGACTTATTTTAGTTTATGAATTCAGGAGACATTAGTTAAAGTAGAGCTGACAAACCTTTGCTGCTGATAATTTCTAGGTGGAACTTATACAATAGTTACGGAAACATAATACAGATGATATATAAACTCCATACTATTGGAACTGTAATCTTACCAACATTGTTTTTATTCTCTCTGTTAAAAAAAAAATCCAAAGTTTTAAACATTTTTTCTTCAGAATAATTGACAAAAAAAAGGTCAATCTTTAACATTTTTTCTCACTAAATCCAGTTTATATCTTGTCTTTTCCAAATTTCTGAAAAGATTCTTGCCAGCAGCCAAATTTTGTCTCTTAAATATGTCTTGTCTGACTGGACTGCTTATTCATTTCACTTTGTCATTCTTTGCTGTTTCAAACACTTTACTGTAGTCCTTTTATTCTGCAAGTATATTTATCTGACCTTGTCACCTTGAAGAGTAGCAAATATGCCTTAAAATATGCATTCTGAATGTGTGTTTCATATGAACCACTTAGAGCAGCTATGTTGGAGTGAGGTGTTTTCCACTGATACTCCAGTGTCATACTCTAGAAAGGTTTGCTTTTTTAATCAGAGAGACACTAAAATGACTGTCTCAGAGGTAGTCAATGCCTAGCTGAAGACTTTTAAAGCTGTTGAGATAATTTCTCCCTTCACTCAAATGACTGGCTAACTCTGATCTCCACAGTGGAAGTATAGGAAGAAAGTTAACCCTGAAGTGACTGTCAAAAGTAAATGAGAATGAAAGAAAAATGGAAGCTTTGAAAAATAGATTATGGGCATGACAAAAGCAAATAAAAAGGACACTAAAAAAAAAGAAAAAAAATACAAAATGTGACAAAAGTACAAAGGCTGATAGTGAAGCAAACTTTTCTGTGTGGCCATTGTGATTCTGTGGAACTGAGCTGGAAAATTTGTTCAAATATATATTTAAATGCTTATTATTTTCTCTCTTTGTTCTGGGCATCAGCACCTCTAAGTGCAATCTTTCTCATGTTATTTGCTTAGGGAACCACAAACACACAAAGGTCCTAACAAAAAAGAAGAAATAATAGTTAGCATTGCTAATAGGTTATCCAGGCTCTTCAGTTCTAATCTATGTTACCAGTTTGTACATGTTTTATTTCCCTGACCACTCAGGCTGGCCCAAAGCTCAGCTTGGAAATCAGATCCAAAGAGCATAGTTCTTAGGGAAGTGTTGCATGTCTATTTGTTCAGATGGACATGGCTACACTGCAATCATCTATCAGTATATTATTAGCACATTTATTGGCTCTAATCAGTTAAAAGCTAGGTAAGAATTAGCTAGCTTTAAGCAGCAAATTGAAAGTGCTAAATTTTGAAAATCTAGAGACTTCTGTTAGTTCCTCATATGGCAGCTGACGTGTCCTGCAAACTGGGCTTGTAATGCCTCAAAACATGCTTTCTAAAATGTGTATTACTTTACGGTTTCAATAACCTTCAAGCAAATAGGACAGAATCAACTTCTATATAACAACCAATAGAAAATTAAGAAAAATGATACCTATAATATTTGGCTGGCTTTTGTAGCAAGCTGCACTCTCGAGTTATTTGCAAAGAAAGTGAAATAGTTTTATTAACTGCAGTATTTATGTAATGCTTTTAAATTAACCCATATAGAAACTGCTCTTAACTTCTATTTTTAACTAACTGACTTTAAGTGCCATATAATCTTTACAGTTTATGTGCAACATTGAGTGTTCTAAACTGCCTGAATTATGACATAATAAATGTGAATAAAGCCAAAATAAAAATAAAATGTTTCTAAACTGTAGTCATGGAAATTGAGGAGCAGGTCTACAATGTAGTGTCCTGAATTTAGGTCCTGAATAATAACACATAGATCATGTAAACATTTTATGCATTCAAATAATTCTTAAATATGCATAGCATATGCACAACTATCATAGAAGTTTAAAAAGAAAAACACATAACTGCCCATCCCTTTTTTTTGTTTGAAGGGAGACTAAAGTGTCACTTATTTTTACTAGGAAAAAAGCAACAAACCTCCTTGTTTCCTTTATGATTCCTTCTTGTTTCTATTAAAGCACAGTAAAAGCCTATTGACATCTCCTCTCTCCAATAGCATGTTAAATGTACAGAAAGATGGAAGTCTTTTTACTTCTATCAAAATAGAAGTTTCTCTATGATTTTTAGCGTAGTTCACACTGAACTATTTCATTGGTTATACTAAAGATTTTTGGATAAATTATCCTAAATTTGTTCCCATTAATCTTGCCACCTAGTCTATATTTCTTCTCCCTCACACCCATTCCTTTTCTCTTGTGTGAACTCAGATCTGACCAAACATTGATAACTGGTGAACAGGTGGGTACATTCTTCAATGTCTCCCAAACTTGGGTATCTAGTTGTATAAAACACTGTTATGTTGTATGGTAATTTATATCTCCAAACCCCTTCTGCAGTTTAAAGTCTTAAATTCACTAAATGAAATGGAAATGGAAATGAAAAATATGGTGGATCTGTATGAGCTACAACACTCATACAAGAAGAAAGCAAACCTATACACTTCTAGAGAGTTCCCAAGCCACTAGAATAGCAGTCAGGCACAAGACAAACTCCAATTTTCTTTGTGAATCTGACCATATTTTTAGAGAGGAAAGAATAAAATTCCGTGTCATTAGAGATATAGTATGCAAGATATAGTATAACATCTTGATAATCAGTCCCCTGGTAACAGAAAAGAATCTTAGTTCTTCTTCCCTGCTCCCTGTACTGTTTTATCAATGTCCCCTTAGTGCCAAAATAGTTAAATTAGTTCCTAAACAACTCCTCTAGAGAAATCAGGTTTAAAACTTATCTCTTGACATTTCCTGTTGGCTGATTTATGGTGGCTCTGTTTTCGATATGTTTGATCCTAGATATTTCCTTACATCACTTGCTAAGAATTCTGTTCTGATGCCTCTTATTGTCTTTGTGCTCTCTGCATGAGTGTAAGTGCTTCACTCAAAATTGTGGATTTTATTCCAGAAGAATAGGTTGGGGTTTTTTTATTAAAATACATTTTCAGAAGTCTATATCTGTCCTTAGCTCTCTAGAGACAGAAATATATTTCCAGAATTAGTTGCAGGAGTTGACATGAACTTCATGAGGTTACTGTTTTCCCATTTCTCAGCTGTCAAGGTCAATCTGGATGGAAGCCTTGCCTTCCAGCATACTGACCACCCCTCACACTTTAGTGTTATTCAGAAATTTGCTGAGTGTGCATGCCATCTTATCATCCATGTAATTAATGAGACACCAAAGAGTATCGGGTCCAGTATTGATCACTTTTACTGGTGATCAGGATTAGTTAGTTACTGGTTGCCAGGATTTTGTGCCACTAATCATAAGGCACAATGCTGGGGACAACACTGTGCTGAGGTCAATAGTATTTAATATCGTCATTAGTGACCTGGACAGTAGAATGATATGCACTTCTGGCAAGTTTGCAAATGAGACTAAACTGGCAGGAGTGACTGTTGCACTAGATAGTTGTGACACCATTCAGAGGCACCTGGGCAGTCTGGAGAACAGGGCACAAAAGAAATCTTATTAAGTTTGACTAGTGGACAACCAGTTGAACATAAGCCAGCAATGCACCTTCACAGCAAAGGTGGCCAACACTATCCTGGGCTGTATTAGGAAAAGTTTTGCCATCAGGTTGGGGCAGATGACCCTTCCCCTCAGCTCAGTTCTGGTGAGACCACATCTGGAGTGCTGAGTCCAGTCCTGGGCTGCCCAATACAAGATATGTACTTACTGCAGCGAGGCCAGAGCAGGGCTTCAGGGTTGAAATGTATTTTGTGTGAGGAAAGGCTGAGAGAGTTGGAACAGTTTAATGCTGGGAAAGAGAAATCTCAGAGGACTGTGATTGACATGTATATGTTCTGATGGGAGGATTTAAAGCAGATGGAGCCAGACTTTTCTCAGGTGCCCAGTGACAGGTCAAGAGACAATGGACACAAATTAAAACATTTTTTTTTACTGTGAGGTTAGTCAAGCACTTGGACAGATTGTCAAGGGGGATTGTCAAGTTTCCATCTGTAGATAATCAAAATCTGGGTATACCTAGACCTGGAAAACCTGCCCTAAGTGACCCTGTTTGAGCAGGGAGGTTGAACAAGGTGAACTCAAAATCTCTCTTCCAGCTCAAAAGATTCTGTGATTCTTTGAGCCAAATGGTTCAGACAATTTTTATCAACGTAATAATAAAGCAAGTGCAAATTAAGAAATATATTTCATAATTGCATAAAAATAGAGTGATAAACTATGTACATTTTGTAGAAGAGAAGGAAATGTGATTTTGTGTCAGTGATGTTTCACAAGTGTTTAATTTTTTTTAGAATTAGGAGTAGAGGATAAATGTTGACAACTGTTAATCTCTGCTATCTGAGAGAAAAACTAGCATATCAGGATTTTGAATATACTATTACTAGGATTTCTGAGATCAGTGTTCACACTATACATGTACAAAGACAGTAAACCGCAAAAGTATCCAAGAGTAAACTAGGCAAGAACCTATATTCACTAGTTCTAGCTTTAAAATATTTCTTGATATGTTAAACAAAGCATCCTTTGAGAACAAATTCCCAGTTTTTCTTGTTACAGAAACAATCATGAACCTAAGAGAAAACTTCCAACAAATATTTTGTATATTGACATACACAGAAGATAATCGTGAAAAAGAAGAGAATTAGTATTTATTATCAACTTCTAATTCTTCATAATGTGACTGACATTTGAAAAAACTTACATAAAATGAGTATTGCAGTGCAGCAACAATAAATTCTTCTGGAAATTCTTTAATTATTTCAAGTGCATTAAAATAGCTGATTATAAATGTTGATTCTTTTGTCTAATTAAACCTCATTAAAAGTACAAGCTTGAAAGTTTCAGTCTTATGTATCTTATCACCAAATGTAGTCAGGGAATTTTTTTACATGTGTAATCCTGCAACGATATATCAGAGGAAATAAGATTACTCAAATATATTCTTCCACTTCAGTATAATTCACATGAATATTACATATATACTTACAGATACTCTGTAGAAATAATGAGATTACAAGTACTCCACTTCCTCTAAGGATAATAATAAGAAGATACAGTAATCTATGTGATTATATTTCTTAGGTCATTTTAAAAAACTAAGGAGATGATGTGCTTTTGTAATACTGAAAGTGCAAAAATGTAGCTATTAGTTCTTCACAGAATTAGCTCTTATGATGTTCTAGTGACACATATAAGGAGGACAGTGAAAGTACCTTTTTTTTAACTAGCCAACTTAGAAAATATGTAGTGGGAAAAAAAAGCCCAAACCATTAAGAGTAATACCATCACCACTTTAATTATATTGAAAGTAAAAAAAATCCCAAGTAAGTAAACTGAGTATGGTTCCACTAAGTGATAAGTTTTTTTTTTTCTTCTGGTTTTTTTTGGGTTTTTTTTGCTGATTGTGGTTTTTTTGTTGTTGGGTTGGTTTTTTTTTTATGATTTTTGTTTTGGTTATTTTGGGGGGTCTTTTTACTCAAATAGTTAGCTGATCTGTTGGTACAAGGCTTTTTTGATGCACTACTAACTATTATAAAGAATATATAAAATCCCATTTTGCTGAATGCAACAGAAATGAAACAACAAAATAAAAAATTATTTCCTACAATGTTAAATTTTGTTTGTTCATTTGTTTGTTTGATCTATCAGTTAGACCACAACCCAGTCCACTCAGACTCATATATATGAATTCAGGTTGTTTGATGATTCCCGATGCCTCCCAATGAAATGTTCTTCTTCTTTAAGTTGTTTTCTGTTTCAGATAGAAAAACACAGAAGTGTATTTCAGTGTAATTTCAGCTGTATTTTCCTGATAGGAAGAGAACTATGCATTTATTTTGGAAAATGAAAACAATTTTTTTCTCAAAGCAGTTAACTAGCTGTTACCTGAGACAGGCGTGGCGACCTGGTTCAGGAACGGCACG
>BJBW01010472.1:0-12256 GCA_004320125.1 Scolopax mira | reverse complement strand
GTGACCCAAGTGCAGGACCCGGCACTTGGCTTTATTGAACCTCATTCTGTTGCTCTCAGCCCATCCATCCAGCCTGTTCAAATCCCTCTGCAGAGCCTTTTTACCCTCCAGCAGATCAACACTCCCACCCAACTTGGTGTTGTCTGCCAATTTACTGAGGTTGCACTCGATCCCCTTGTCCAGATCATTGATAAAGATGTTAAAGAGAAATGGCCCCAGTACCAAGCCCTGTGGGACACCACTCGTGACCGCCCGCCAACTGGATTTCACTCCTCCCTCCAGCCAGTTTTTAACCCAGTGGAGAGTATTCCCATCTAAGCCATGAGCAGCCAGTTTCTCCAGGAGGATACTGTGGGAGACTGTATCAAAGGCTTTGCAAAAGTCTAGGTAAATAACATCCACAGCATTTCCTTGATTCATCAATCGAGTCACTTTGTCATAGAAGGAGATCAGGTTTGTCAAGCAGGACCTGCCCCTCATGAACCTGTGCTGGCTGGGCCTGATCACCTGGGCGTCCTTCATAATGGCACTCAGGATGACCTGCTCCATGACCTTCCCAGGCACCGAGGTCAGACTGACAGGCCTGGAGTTTCCCAGATCATCTTTCCAACCCTTCTTGTGGATGGGCATCATATTTGCTAGACGCCAGTCGGCTGGGACCTCCCCAGTTTGCCAGGAATGCTGGTAAATTATGGAGAGTGGCTCCACAAGCACTTCCCTCAGCTCCCTCCAGAAGCTAGAGGCAGCATCCACAGGTGGCTTCCTCCCTGCCCTAGGTTTGCCAGCTGTCCTGCCAGCATGTCCTCCCTTTCCTGTCACAGCAGAGGCTGTACCTTTGTCACCAGACCCCAATGTACCAATCCCCCCCCGCCCCAAATACACCTCATCCGTTAGGCAGTGCGAGGCACTCCCAAAAAAGTCCTCATCCATGAGGCACCTTCAGAAGGGTGAAATGGCAGAAGGTCTCCATCAAATTCCTTCTCCAAGCTGTCCTCTGCTGTCGTACCCCTGCAAAATGTGATAGCTCCTGGGTGGCTTTGCTGTGCTGAGACCCCTGCCTGTGGTCCCACCCTCAGCACTGCCTGCCCCTCTCTGTTTCCTTGGCTCATGGGACTAACCTGCCTCATCGTCACATCTTTGTACAGTGCCCAGCACAGCGATGACAAGGGGCCTGGAACATCTCCCTTATGAGGAAAGGCTGAGGGACTTGGGTCTTTTTAGTCTGGAGAAGAGAAGGCTGAAGGGGGATCTGATACTATAAATACTTAAAAGGAGGGTGTCAAGAGGATGGGGCTGGTCTTTTTTCAGTGGTGCCCAGGGACAGGACAAGAGGAAATGGGCACAAAATTTAATATAAGATGTTCCACCTAAACATGAGGAGGAACTTCATTCCTGTGAGGGTTGCAGAGCCCTGGAAGAGGCTGCCCAGGGAGGTGGTGGAATCTCCTTCTCTGGAGACATTCAAACCCTCCTGGACACATTCTTGGGCAACCTGCTCTGGGTTGACCTGCTCTGGCAGGAGGTTGGAGGAGATGATCTCCAGAGGTCCCTTCCAACCCCATAGCATTCTGTGATTCCGTGATGTTCTTGACTCCAATGAAGCATTTTAGTCCATAACTACAGCTCCCTGACACTGGAATAATGTAATGCTGTCTTCTTGCTCCTGGGCTACTGGGACTATTACCCCAAGGCCCGTGAGCTTTCTGGTGGTTGGGGTGCTGTTGACAGCAGCCCTGGTCCTGTGTGGCTGAAAGCGGCGTTCAGAGCTGGATGGATGGGTGGGTGGGAGCTAGATGAATTTCTGAATGATTGCTGCTCATATCTCAGACCTGAAAACAGGTCTTGTGTGCCCAAATACTTATCTGTTTCTCCATAATTATGTCTAATGTAACTATAACGCCTATAACTAATAAGAGATACTGAATCTTCTTAAATATCTTGCCTCACTTTTATCCTAAGACTATCGCGACTACAAGACCACTACTAATATGAGCACTTTACAATCATTAATGGATTAATCTTCACAGCACTACTGTAGAGATAGAAGACGAAAGCACGGAGATAAAGCAAATCGCCGTTTCAGTCAGAGACACAGCAAAAAAGGGAAAAAAAACACCCCAGAATTTCCAGCTCCTCTATATTCCTACATCTGCATTGTGGCATTGAATTACTCCAAAACCCCCAACTTTCTGTAGGTGTGAGCTTTTGTGTGGTTGCTTCCATTTGTGACCAGGGAAGGGAGTCTGGATTTTCAGAATTAAATCTTTTCACTGGTTAATGGGCTAAACTGACTGACATAGATGCTTGAATACCAGTGAGAAATATGTCCAAACATACACGCTTACAGGAATACAATAAAGTTAATGCTATCTGGGTGTTGGCTTTTTTGGTCCAGTCAAGAATATGAAAAAAAGGAATTTATTTATCTTAAAGCTTTTGAAAAAACCCAACTCTCCTCTGCTGGATCTGCTCTAGATTTCCAATTCCCTCATTTTTCTGTATCAGCTATCCTGTACAGATGTTTCATTCTTCAATGAGAAAGCCAGAAAATTAAAATCAATAACTTCATTATGTTTACAGTGTTCTTCTTTTCACCTGAGTTTTCCCAGTCTTAATGTCTTTCTATAACTTCAAAATTACTGGTTGGTTTTACTGAAATATTCCACTTTTATTCCTTTAATAAAAAGGTTAGGAATATGATAATATATACCTTAATTTTTTATAATATATAGTCTGAAAAGACTAAGGTATAAATCTCAGTCTGCTTTCACCAAATGTCCAAGTGCAATCTACACAAATATTTTTATAGTATCTTCTACCATATTGTAGAAATAATTATTATTATTTTAAAATGGAGCAATTACCAGGGATCTTTTAAATACACATTCACAGTTTCTGACAACAAGAAACCTTCCTGCACCGTTGTTCTTGTTTTTTGCATATACAAAAAATAAATAATTGACATTTTGTACTATATGAACTTCATGTATTATTAATTTGATGGAAATGAACACATGATGGAGCACCTTCTTTATCTTTGTGATTGTTTTCACAGATATGTCAGTAACACTGATATTGAATTTTATGATGTGTCCTAGGGACTGCAACATTTCAACAAAATATCTTCAGAAATATACGTGTGCCCACAATGTCATCTAACAAACTCACCTTTCATTAAAGTCATCTACAGTAAATCTGAGCTTGCATTTGCAAGGCAAATCTAAAAAGCTATGAAAGGAAGGCTGAAGGTAAAAAAAATAATTATTAATATAGCAATAGAGCCTTAGAGATTACTTTTCCTATAATTCTAATGAGACAATAAAAATAAAAATCCCGAGATTCAGAGTTGACGGTAACACAGAACTTCCTTCACAAGAATATTTGGGGTCTTCATTAAATGATATACTGTGTGCTATTTCTATCTCATCTAAAATTCTGGCATCTCCTGACAATGTATTCTCCCCGTGATATGCACATGTGTAATCACTCATTTACATTAATGGGAT
The DNA here is from genome assembly GCA_004320125.1 of Scolopax mira. Lineage (NCBI taxonomy): Eukaryota > Metazoa > Chordata > Aves > Charadriiformes > Scolopacidae > Scolopax > Scolopax mira. The sequence continues at coordinate 8,750 of BJBW01010472.1, read as the reverse complement.
TATGGGTGTTTTGTATCTAGGAGAGAATACGAGAATACCTTTTTTTTTTTCTTTTCCCCTTCCTAGGAGTGGTTGCTCACTATGCACTTGGCAACTGAGATGTATTATGGTTTTTCCCTAAACAGGAATTAAGTCTCTACTGTACAGCATGTCATACTTGCCTGAAAGCAAAAATGCTGCCTACTAAGCAATAGACACCCTAATTAAAGTTGCCCGGCATAATATCAGCCCATTAGTGTAAACTAAAGACCAAAGAGAATAATGGAGGTGGTATTAGGATACCTCAAAATATAACCTAAGGTCAAACAAAGATTACTTGGCTTTGGGTATTTTTTTTTTTTAATTTATACATTTTCAACCAATTTTCAGAAGCCTTCCGAAGCCAAATATAGATAGGAAAATGCATGTCAGTTTTTAAGCCCCTGCCAAAGCAAAAATGATAACAAATAAACAGCAATAAAATAATTGTCAATCAGATGCTTCCACATGAACATTTTGCAATAATGAGATATAATAAATATTCATCAACACATAATCCATAAAGGCACATAGGAGCATATTTTATGCCTGTGTGCAACACATTATGCTGGACAGTTACAGCTGAGGGTGGAATAGTAGCAGCCTGACAAAGCCTTCTTCCACCTTTACAATTTCTTTATCCCTTACACATAGCCTAAAAAATCTGAAACCTTATAAATTGTGGGGGAAGGAGAGGGTAAATATTGTGCAATTTGCAACCCCGTCCTTTTCGCAAGGTATTCTTTAAAAGCACAGCTCCAGAAAAGAAGCAACCTTGGAATTCCCGTTTTCAGACCTCATGTTTCATCCATAATCACATCTTTAATGGTGCAATTTCAAATATTCTTGGATTAACTGTTTCAGATCTAATCACTTTAAAATATCTCACAAACAGAAAAATAATTGATTCTGTTATACTGCTGAATAATAATAATTCAGAAATACTGCTGAATGATCACGCACTAAAATAAGTATTTCTTTTTTTTTTTTTTCAATATGACCCCGATCCTGGCAATTAACCAAATAAACCAGTAAATTATCCAGGGTCATTAAAAATGTTTGTATGGCACTTTTTAACAAACAGAAATGTGTTCTAAAACATGTGAAAATCCTCCCAGAACAGCTGATAAAGGAAACAGCTTGCAGAGAATCTGTTTGGGGTTTGTTTTGTTTCGTTTTACGATACTATAAGCAGCAGTTCAATTGTTTCTGCTGCGTGTCTATCATACGGTTCTTTGAGATATTTATCACTGGATCCAGGAAAATAAGCATTAGGCAGCATCTCAGGTGCTCCTCAAATTAAGACAAAGGGCCAAATCCTGCCCATGCAGACCATGGCATTTCCAGCATCCCACCCCAGCGTCGAGGTTTTTCAATAGACACCGCTTTGCGGTCACTCCCAGCCCTGTTTTCTGTGATTCCACAAACCTGTCTCGAAATAAAGATCTAAGCCTGCCTCTTCTCTCCATCCTTGCCCAGGAGAACAGGGACTAGGTGCACTATAGTGAAGCCCGATGGTGTGAAGGGGGAACCTGGGGCTTCGGGCCTCTCCTGCTCTCCCCATTATAGCCCCATGGGGCACTGGGGAATGTGCCTCGCTGCAGGGTCTGTCCCAGCCCACACCTGCAGGAAAGTGGGGGAAGGAAAAGGTGATTTAGGGAGTCAGGCTCCCCAGGCGACTCCCTGGTAACGGCACAGTCCAGCCCCTGACTCCTTCACTCCTAGGAATAACCTGAGCCCTTTGCTTTGTAATTGAGATTGGATTGCAGGAATTCATTAAAATAGCCTACGTTGTGCCAAGGATTCCATCTCTGGTGCACCAAACTAATTAATATGTATACTACTATTTAGCTCTTCCCTCTGTAAACAACCACTAGAAATGCTTCCACATCTGGCACTTTCACTGGCTTTTACTTTTCACAAGTGTGTGCGACTGGGTACATTCATATTGTAGGCTCACGCTCCAGATTAATTCTGAATTTCTTCCATGAGAATCTCGCCCAGTGTAAAAGGCACACACCAGTAAGGAAATATCCCAAACCTGATCGCCTGTGCCTGGAAAGCAGAGCTCTGATATGGTACTGGCTTTATGAGAGCACCTGGAATTTAGACTTGACATGTCTGCCTATTAGCCAGCGGTCTGTGAGCATCTGAGAGCTGCAAAATTGTCACTGGTAGGTTGTTGGGCTAGAAAAGAAACAATAGCTGCAAGAAACATTTGAAATCTTTTGCCCGAGCGCCTGCTTCAGTGAAGGTCTGAGCTGCTCTCATTAAAAGTCAGCGGAGAGGATCCTACCGCTTTCAATGCTGGAAGCTCAAATCCTGCAAGCATCATTGTGCAACCCAAAGCAGGTCTGTGTAAGAACAATTACACAGCACAGATCCCAGATACTTGAGCTCTCCTCAGCTGTGCAGGACTCCTGTTATCACATTTGGCAGTGGGACTCAAAATAAGGGGCTTTCACAGGTTTAAAATGGAGGTGACGGAATATCTCGTAATGGGACCCTTTGGGTGAATGAATTCCTTTGCTTCTTGAGCAATGTGATTAGATGGGCCTGGCTGAAAGGCACAGGAGGAATGACCTATCTGTACCACAGAGGAGAACAGGTTTTCAGAAAAGATGGGTTAGACCTCTTATTATGGATTCTGAGCCTCCTAATCTTATACAATTACACAGCAAGACAGGCAGGAGCTGCTGAAGTAACCGGGCATTGGGCAGTAACTGTCACGCTCGTGGCTTTCTCTAAGGAGAAATTAGAAATCTCAGGTATGACTAAAAGCCCCAAAGACAGCAAAAATATTAAGAGAAGCTTTCTGGACCTATCCTTGCTATCATTCCTACCCAGGATTCTTCCAGTGGTCCTGCAGGGTTGCAAACCCTGACCATTGCCTGATGCTCTGGCAAGTATCCGTGGGACGCTTCTCTCCAAGAACAGCTCTACAATGACCAAGGTGACACCAGCACATCTGTGCCTCAGCCACCCCCCAGCCCTCCTTTTTCCCCACAGGATTTCGTCAGGCTGGGTTCTTTAGCTGGGCCAGATCCATAGTCTGTAGGGTTTGATCATCTCTACGTTTCATCAAGGTAGCCTTGGGCCACAGTCCAGTAATTGCCAGGGTTTTCCAAATGCCAGGATGAAAACAAGCTCCCATCAAAATTGAGTGGCTCTGTCAAGTTCAAAAGGTGAAATAAATGAATCTTTACACATTATAAGAACAAAATCAACATTCTTCTGTGGCATAAAGTGCCTGGAAAACTAGCAAGTAAAAGCAGGTGTGATGTGCTCCCTGTCAGCTAACGACACTGATAAGCTTGCCATGCCTGGTTCTGCTTCATTTCAAACAGACTGCTGGAAAAAAGGGGGAAAAGCCAGAGCAGAAATAATTGCTGGAGCTTCGAGTTAGCTGAGAGAGCCTGCAGGCTAAGATCAACGCGACTGATTTCATCCTCTTCCTTTTATTTCTATAACCTTAAACGTTCTGCTATTATAAAAGTCATCATGTCAGCTTTCCCCCAAGCCTTAGCAGCGGCCTATTTTAAAATTGTATCAATTGGTAAAGCTCTTGGCTGGAGTATTTTCATCTTGATTTATGGTCTTGGAGCTTTAAAGATGAAGAAAACGCCACTGACCTGATCCGAGCATGTACGCGCATTGTCCCACGCATATGTTTATAATCAGACCCTACAGAAACAACGCGTGTTTTAGGGAAGCTTTAAAATCACAGGGAAAGCAGCAAATGGCAAGTGAACGCTGTTTATCCTGCATTTGTCTCCAACAAAACACCCCCACCTATTTGGATTCTAAATGTTTTCTTTCCCTGCTTAATATCAGGGATTTAGGACTTCCTGAGGCCGTTGATAAGGTAAGGGTTTTAGAATTAAGAAACTCGTAAATCAGTGTAACAAATGTGGACATATAATACTGTGGCCTTGTCCTTGCTTCTAGATGAATGTAACTGATAAAAGAACTCTAGGACGGTGAGGAAGGGGGCAAAGGGACTTTTTTTTTTTTTTTTTTTAAGCAGGGGCTGATCAAAAGCAACCCCATAACTTAGACTATTTCAGTAAAGCAGCAGCCATCCAGCGCTAACGCCTATTGCTGCCTTTCAAACGCTCGGCAGCACGGACCCCAGAGAATGCATTATTAAAATGTTCAAGAGGATCATATTAGGGCTTCAGAATAAATACTAACTTCCCACAATAATCTTCACACATTCGCCCGTAGGGAGCGCTGGAATAATGACCCTTTGAATTTGTAATACAAAGGAGCAGCTTTTCTTCTCCCCCTTCTCCTTGCCAGCGGTGGGGTGGCACCGCACACCAAAGAGCCCGCCACCAGAGGAGGGACCAGAGAAGAGGAACTTCATGTCAAAGGATGGCGAGTGAAGCAGGGGAATGGGGGGTTCCTCACCTAACAGGGGGAGCCGTGTGACAGAGTTCCCCAGCCCGGGGGTTACGGAGGAGACCGAGCCACCCCTGGGTTGGGTCTGCGGCGAGATGCCCGGTGAGATACCTACAGTGCTGCTCTCATCAGCCTCTCCCTGCACAACACCCTCCCCTACACACAAAAGGTCTGAGTGTAAAAAGTACTCCTGAGGTCCTCCGTCCAGAGGATTGCATTTTTTGGTAGGAGAACTAACCCGAGTAATACCTTAAGTAACCTCGGAGAAGCTATCCATCCTACAATGTGAGCTCAATCCAAACCCGAGAAAACTCTCTTTGGATTAAGCGGAGTTTCGACGGTCGCCTAAAAATGATCTCTATCTCCTCTCCAGACAGACACTAGGTCAGAGGAAGCTGTTGTTCTTTTGAGGCGAGCTGGTAGCCGTTTTTCTGAAACAATTCTTTCTCCCTGTCTTTTCTCTCCTCTTTTGAGAAATTGGCTCGACAGAGCTCACCTTACCGGGGGGAGATGCTTGATAGATTGCATACGTGAAAAAATCCGATCTAGCCCTTTTCCCAGGACAGAATTGCTCCCCACAGTACGCTCCGTATCCGTTATCAAGTGAATTAAAACATGCAAATAGGAGAAAGGTCTGCTGAGTTATCCTGTTGCTTTGAAAGAACCTAAAGCCACGATTTCTGGCAAGTGGGAGTCTTTCAAAAAACAGCGGCTGCTGTCGCTGAGGCGGGGGGAGAGAGGTTGTGTGTGCAGTCAAAGCCGTAAAGGCAAGCCTTAGTCTGAAAAAAGGTAATTGTGTTGCGAACGCTGACAGGTTTGACAGAAAGTGTCTTCATTGAGAAATTGCATTTTGAAGTTCTTCCCGTTCCTTCAGAAATAAATGGACTAAAGCAACAGGGCTGGCTCTGACAGGAAGCGGGGATTCGGGACTTCAAATACAAACATTATGAAAAACAAGCAACATCTGCAAACAGTAAGTACTTATTTATATTTTATGGAGTGTGTGCTTGGGATTTTGACAGGTTTTTAAACAGAGCCTATATTAGGCCCGTACAAAGGCGAGAATGTCCCTTTTTAAAAATACATTTTGCTTCTGAAAAGCAGTCTAAATCTGCAGTCCAAGCCTCAGGTGAGCTCTGACCCCTCCTAACCTGGTCTAACAAAACACACATGTGGTGTTTGCAACAGAACAGTTTACTGCTACTTTCTCAAGGTCAGGACAAGACAGACACTTGAGGGTTAGTATTCAGCAAGCTTTTCCCTCAGCTGCCAGAGTGGCTTTGAACTTTTCCCTTTTGAACAAATAGGAAACGAAACTGTGAGGAAACAAGTGCTTGGAATCATAGAGAGGAACACATACCAAAAAGAGAGGGGGGGAAAAAAAAACCAAACCAACCCCAAACTATAAACAGACCTTTTTTCAAGCAAATAAAAAGAATAAAATCCCCAAACCAAACCCAGCCTGACATCTAATTTAAGGGTTTAAAATTATTCTGTGTGTTGTTTTGAAATTTTAACACACACGCCTTTTCACACGCTACCCCTTTATTTTTTTATATATAACAAATAATAACCAGTTGGCAGGTATGGTGCACTGTGCACTATAAAATATTTAGTAAGGCAATAACGACTCCCTGGGCAGCATAAGAAAACCGCGATTATATTCAGAGAGAAAGCCATGAACAAACAGAGGGGAAAAAAATACAAAGAAAGATAAAGGAAGGCCTTTCATCAGGTCTTCCTGTCCAATAACACACTCAGGCTTGATCCATATGTTTTGAGAAAAATCAAAGTGTCACGACTACCAAAAATGTCAATAGCTCCGGTAAGGAATATTGTCTAACATTTTCTATTACACTGTTGAAGAATTTGCCTCCCAGCGCAATTTGGAAGAAAAGTCTTTTATTTCTAAAACACTAAAAAAAAATGAACAAGGCACGCTTCTGTGCAACGTGTAATACAATAATGCTGTGGGCTTCCAAACTATCCTGGAAACTGATACTTTGATGAAAGTGAGTCCTTCTCCACACCTCTCATATTTTCTGTCCTCTGCAGCGCAGACAGGGCTGCGAGGCACATCCTGGTCAGTGGGATCCAATAGCGCAAGACACCCTTCCGCTGGAAATCGGAGAAGGCAAACTTTCATCAGCCTTAATATTTTTATAATCCTGCATAATGACCCCCAGGGTAGGCTAACTCTCCCCTTCTCCCCCCCCCCAAAAAAAAAAAAAAATAGGCAGAGGAGGAGGCTGTCCAAGAAGGGGCCATTAATTGTACTTTCCTCAAAGATGAGCCTCTGCCCCCGCGCTCTTTGCATCCCCGTGCATAGCTTGGTTTTAAAGACATCCCATTTCTTCCTGTCATCTGTAAACAAGCAATTTATTGCTGTCTTGGCAAAATGTAAACAAAACTTAGCACCTCGCCCTGGGGAGAGCTGCAGCAAACATAGGGTTTGTCTGTACCTCCGCGCACAATTTCTTTTGTGTTTGTCTTTTCCTGCACCCTTCAAGTTCCAGAGGGAAAAACACCTCAGTGTTGCTGTGTCTTTATCCCGGGGAATCTAAACCAGAATTGAGCGTGTTGCAGGCAATCAATACTGCTGTGCAAATTAGCCCTTATGACTGAACCACTGCTTGTTCACAGGAAAGAGAAAAAAAAAAACAAACCCTCTTTTCCAGAGGGTTTAGCATCTCCTGGAGGGAGGAGTGACCAAAGAGGAAGGACACAGAAGGACACAGAATTAATTTTTTAGGTTTTTGCCCTGGAGCCTGCTCCTACCTCCTGGGCTAGAGGAGCTTGCTGACAGCCAGGAAAGGCACAGAACCCTCCTCCTGACTGGGGCAGGGGGGATGCCCCCGTTGGAAGGGCTCGGTGGGTGCTTTCAGTGCTTGACACATCCCCAAAGGAGCAGGTGCTGCAGGTCCCCGCTTCTGCCCCATCAGACTGCCCAAGAACGGAGCAGAGGACAACCAAAGTGGCTGGGGCTGGAGAACTTGCTCTGTGAGGACAGGCTTGTGGAGCAGCACTTGTCCAGCCGGGAGCAGAGAAGGCTTCAGGAGACCTGACAGAATCCACAATGAGGTTCCCGAGGAGATGGAGCCAGGCTCTTCGCAGAGGCACGTGGTGGGAGGTGTGAGAAACCTAACAGGAGGACCTCCTGAGACTCCTCCCAACCCAAATCACGAACCCTTGCCGAGTTACTCACGGGAAAGCCATTTACTTCACTAAGACAGGTTTTTTGGAATAAGATGCATGGCAAAACATTTCAGAGTCTGGCCTTTGGCATACTGTTTGTCATTAACTTTTGTACTCGTTTAACATATCCCAGCACAGTGTTTACACACTCTTACATGAACACACCTCCTCACTTATTGCTGCACGCAGAAAATCCAACGAGGCCGCACTGTCAATATTTGGTTTTATCACTCAGTGCAAAGTAGTTTGTTTTCTACCTGTGTGTTATTAAAGGGGAGAGTAACGCAGTGATGGGCATTAGTACTCAATAAAATAAGCATTGATACTCACCATTTTAATAAGAAGGTGTTCAAAAGTGAAAATAAATATTGCCTGCCTAAACAAATCATGCGGTAAGCGGAAGAAATGTTATAAGATTTTTTTTTTGCTGTTGTAGAGGATAAACAGTAGGAAATAACTATTACTGAGGTATGTGCAATGAGCAAGTGATTCAACAAATGTAACTCCTTTTTCTCGTTTGCAAATTCCCTGCAAACAGAGAGGGAGCTTCTGTATCTATTTGCCATTTAGAATTACTCAGCAAATGGGTCATGTTAGCAAACTGCTGGCAGAGCTTTACTGGCAGGTTTTTTTTACCCACAGCTATTCCTTTGGATATATGCTCTTTGTGCAGGCAAGGATCCGTGCTCAGCTCTTCCTCACCCCAATCCCGAGGCGTTTGCCCTCTCTCCGGGCCATACCGGGTCAGCCCGTTCCCCTGCCAGCAAAGAACGCCCCAGCTGAGCACCAACGTTTGGCACCAGCAATTCCTAATCACACGAGCTCTTTCCACATGTTTTCATGCCCAGAAAATAGCTCATAATGTTCCCGGGAAGTCCACAAAGATGGAGCAAGTACTGTCAAAGACGCTTGCAGCTTTCCTTTGAAATAACACTCACAAAGTGTTATTAGAGGGACAAGGAGCTACTGGAAAGAGTCCAGCGAAGGCCAACGAAGATGATTCAAGGATTGGAGCATCTCCCTGATGAGGAAAGGCTGAGAGAGCTGGGACTCTTTAGCCTGGAGAAGAGAAGGCTGAGGGGAGACCTTATCAATGCCTCTAAGTATCTAAAGGGTGGGTTGAAGGAGGAGGG
>BJBW01010471.1:0-28860 GCA_004320125.1 Scolopax mira | reverse complement strand
CCTCCTTTCAGGGAGTTGGAGAGAGTGAGAAGGTCTCTCCTCAGTCTCCTCTTCCCCAGACTGAACACCCCTGGTTGTCTGCTTCTGCCGGAGCCACTGCCTCTGTTTTCAAAACACTTCATTGCATGCAGGGAGACTGCTGAGGTCTCTTTTAGCAGCCCAGATGCTTTTTTGTCCTGGAATGTCTATACATGGACTTTGTGACCCAAGTTATTTAAAACCCTCACAGTAATTTAATTCCTGTAGCTCTTTTTACCAACACATCCCAAAACAGCTAAAGGGAGGTCTATAAACAGCGCGTTTCTCATCCTTGTTTCAAAGGCAGAGAAGCCAGTCTAGGGGGAAGTTCTGTGCTCTGGCCAAAATTTCAGCCGAACAGTGAACAGGAAGAGGAACAAGGCCAAATTCCCCATGAACTAGGTCAGGCTGTCCCTTCGGTAGGCTGGATGTTACAGTTGGATTGCCAGTGCCACTGCCAGGGGGCAGGGGAAATGAGATTAGGGGAAACAACCTCTCAACAGACCATGTTGCTCCAAGACCCATCCAGCCTGGCCTTGAACCCCTCCAGGGATGGGGCAGCCGCAGCTTCTCTGGGCAAACCTGTTCCAGTGTCTCACCACCCTCACAGCAAAGAATTTCTTTTTGGTGTCTCATCTAAATCTCCCCTCTTACAATTTAAAACCATTCTCCCTTGTCCTGTCACTGCACTTCCTGACACAGAGTCCCTCACCAACCCAAGAGTTGCCAGCTGGCTCCCTGCCACGCTTTATCCCATTGCATTTATCCCATTGATGATGGAAATGGAGGTACTGCCTGGGTCCCACTGCCTCCAGAATATCTGTAGGAGTTCCCAAAAGCTCAGAACCCAGGCAGTAACATAGGTCTGGATGGGCCCGTCTCTCTCTCTCTCTCTCTCCTCTCAGGGCTGGCACCATCTGGCAAGGTGCACATTAGCCTTCCTCCGTGGAGAGTCCACGGAAATGTGGTATGAGCAGTCCTGACCACAGCTTTCCTCCTATGCATGTAGTGATTAATATACCCTGCAGACTGAATTGCCATCAGAACCCCCTACTTGCTGCACCTGGATAGCTTGAATGTGTGAAGGGAAGAAGGAATTCCAGGTCCATAAAAGTGGTCCAGCATCAGAGCAAGGGACTACATTAGCTCTGTCTTCTGTCTGTGCTGGTGGCCAGCCATAGGTGGTGAAGAACAGAGTAGAGGAGGTAAGGTGAGTAGAAATGGGTTTCCCATCTGCTGTAGCCTTACAGAGCTCCTATCAATCAGAGGTCCAAGGTCTTAAAGTGGCAGGGATCACACCTGCTCTGCTACATTTTCTAGCCATTTCTGGGCAATGAATTTATCCATGATATTTTTTAATAATACTACCAAGTAGCTGATCTTCTTGCCCTTATGAACCTCATACCAAATTTTATGTAGCTGGTGTCTTAGGGCACATATGTATGCCTTGGGGAGTTACGGGCAGTGACAGCTTCTTTCGAGGGTCTGTGCTTGGCTGGACAGACAGGTAAGGCCCTAATTATCCAAGTCAGTGGCACCTACTGACTCCTTTTGTTCCTCACCCAGGGAAGGACAGTTGTCTGCTCTGTGTCACCTGATGCAGCCCAGCTATATGTGCCCTTCTTGGGCTGCTTGAGAGCACACAAACTGGCCGTGCCAGAATTGTACATTTGGGGCTTACAACACCTAGTAGTGCTAAGTTCCTCACCTTAATTTTGTACCTTAGAGAAAAAGTTTCTGCTTCCTTCCATTTTTAAGCCAACTGCTTATTATTTTCCCCCGGTGTTCTTTACTATATGCATTGTCACAGGTGATGAAAAAACGATACTTTTTTTTATGCATATTTACAGCTTTTGGTCCTGCCTTTTTCCAAGCTGAAGAGTCTCTAGTGTCTCCTCCTATGGAAATCCTTCCACATCATCGCTGCCGTCATTCACTGAATCTTTTCTGCTAAATCCTTTATATAAATGCACAACGTATGGCAGATGAGGAGGAATTACCTTGCAGTTTAACAGTGTCAAAACGATGTGTTACAATTTGTCCTCTGTTCCTTTCTGAACAGTTCCTTATGGTCCATTTGTTATTTATCACTGAATGAGGATTTTCCAAGAGTGAACACTGCTCATGTCTGAGTATCCCACTTAGTGATACAGGATATACACGGTAAAATATATACAGTTGGGGTAATTTTTCTTTCCTCTATTGACTGGTTTCCCTTTAGGAACAGTTTGTTTACCATTTTTGCTACACAGTCTCACCATATGACAGCAATTTTCCACAAAAATGTAAGTCAGGTTTAGGTATTTTCTTACCTCAGACCATTATCAGAGAATGGTACTTCCCAGATCATTTAGAAATTTACTAAAGAATAGGGGTCCCAACACAGATTCCGGAGATTTTCACTGGGTTTTGAGTCCTATCTTTTAAACAGTTGAACCAAGTCAGAATTAATAACTTGATTTAATAGTAAAAAAATAGTAAAGTGATCCCTTTAATTGGATGGCATCTTAGTTTAAGGGCCTTTTGTGAGGGACCTTTGTCAAAAGCCCTTTGAAGATGCAAGTACACTTGTGTTGCAGTAAACCACTACTCTGTGAGATCCTTTGTGTGCTCACCTTAATAAGATCCCAAACTGCTAGCACTCACATTTTTCCTCAGTATGAGAAGGATTTGAAAACCTGGATAGGCAAAGACAGGGGCAACCAGACAAGTGGGTGGTTTTTTGAACCCTGAAACTGCTGAATTTTCAACCTTTTTTAGCTAATGCCATTGAGTCTCAATAGGAGATTGTGGGATATACAAAAATCAATTAGCAGCTCCCTGGTGTGAAGCTGAACAAAACGTCCTTTGTAAAGGACTCTCTATTAGCATAGAAATTGTTCTTTCTACAGCAAGCATTTTGCTCCTTTTAGGCTAATTAGTTAGGCAATTTAATATGTATAAACCCCAAATAAAATGAATGCTCGTGTGTACGTGCACTGCAAACCAGAGGGACAGTACTGGATTAGGCATGCCGATTTGTTAACTTCCTTTCCCTTAATAGTGTTTCCTTAAAAAAACATTTCACGTTTCTGATACTTCTAGGCAATATATGGTGCTACTGCCCTTCCTGATACACACCGATTCTTCCGAGAAAGTCTGCATTCAGCTGACCCACCTGAATGAGTCTGTGACACTGAGCACCACACTCGAGTATCAAGGGGAAAACAGGAGCTTGATTGACGATGTGGTGTCGGAGAAGGACGTGTTCACCTGCATCCCTTTCTCTGTGAGTATCTCATCCTTGAGGGCTCATCCCTTGTGTTTATTGAAGCAGACTAGTAGATCTAAGCAGTCCAGAAATGAGAAATAAGACACGTTGCAGTCAGAGACTTCTGAGCCAAGCCAAATGAAAAATGAATTTGATGTAGAAATTTTACCATGGTAGCCTTACAAGGAATGATTTTCCACCATTATTCCACGTCCCCCATGGTATTTCTGTGGATGCAAGGATTAGAGAATTCTTCTGGGATCCCTCATCCTAGAACTTTGACTGGCGTTAAAGCAGAACATAGCCCGTGTTTTTACTTGATCTCAGAGGAAAAATAGTGAAGTAGAATGGGAAGTATAGAAGCTGGGAAATGGTTAAAAACAGTGAGGTCCATGAGATCATTTGTCTCCTTCTGGAGCTGATTTATTATTGTTTCCTCCAGAAGGCTGGTTGGTGAGTAATGTAAGCAACTGGTCCCACCCCCCAGGACAATGAATCTGGGTTGATTTCCATTTCAATAAATCGTAGGATAGAACAAGATCAGATCCAATATTTCTCCAAAGAAAGTGTATAAATGAAGGGAGGGAAAAGACTTTCAGTATTGGAAGGACAGGAAGCATGGCAAAAACTCAAAGAAATGGAGAAGATTTATCTGTGCAATAATTCTTGAAGGAAAAAAAGAAGATTTTCTTGAGACAGAGGAGACATGCCCTCCAAGTTTCTGTCAGAAAATCATGTTGTTTCTCTTTCTTCCTGCACTGAGCCTTTGGTGTTCTTTTAGGGAACTTTTGGACCTACTAATACTCCATCCTTCAAAGGCTTAGTGCAATGGGGTGAGTCAGTAAAACAGTTATCCTCTTCATTTTTCTTAGCTTCCAAAATCCAACAGCACATCAGTGGCATATCTCACTGTGACAGTGAAGGGGGAGACACTGCATTTCAGGAGCCGCAAATCAGTGCTGGTCCAGAATTCTGAGAGCTTGGTCTTCGTCCAGACAGACAAACCCATCTACAAGCCCGGACAGACAGGTACAGGGAATTGGGTTGGAGTTGATTCTGATAGCAGAAAATCTTATGGTCTTCATTCTCCAGAGGCCCCATATTTTTGTTAAAAGATTTCAGACCTCTTCATAGGAGGAGTTAAAGTGCTCAGTAAATCTTATTTCTGTCAGCTGAGATCTAGGGCATGTGGTACCTTCATCATTCCTATTCTCCATCCTCCAGGCACAGCATCGCATCCAGATGTAGGCACTGGCTCAGATTCATGCTACTCAACTAGAAGCATGAATCTGGGATGACTTCAAAGCGTAAGTCTCCCTTGGCTGCACCTGAATCAACAAAGCAGGACAGGCACTCCCAAGGGACAATTCAGTTCAGCCAAGGCCTGATTATCCTTCTAAATTTATCTGCCTCTCACCATCTGTAAGAGAAAGAGCCTGAAGTAATTGCTTCCATAACTTAGAGATCTCAATTCAGAGCCTGTTGATCCGTGGAATTAATCTGAGTTACAAATTATTGAAACACTGACATTTCCTGGTAACGGCTACAAATTTAACAGTGGAATTTCCTTCTTTTTCGTTCCACCCTCCAGTTCTGTTTCGGATCGTCTCTCTGGACAAAGACTTCTACCCGCTGAATGAGAAGGTAGAGCCATAATTCTTTATTGTTAACCAGGAGGCTGAACTCCCAATTAACACTATTACTGTCATAATTTAGAACCGCTGGAGACAGCCTTTAAAGCATATGATCCTTTCTTACCCCCACCAGCCTTGACCTGTTCCATATCCTGTCCCGGTACACACTCCACCTGTCTCTACTGCCTGAGAAACCTATGTCTCTTCTTCAAAGGGATATAGGTGTTTAAAACCAGATTTGCAAAGAAATGTATGTGACTAAGCACATAGGCAGAGACCTCATTACTGAAAAAATGGGTGGGACAAGTTTCCATTGAGAGTGACAGATGTGGAGATGTTTCTGGGAGCAGGGGTAAGCACATGCTTAGAGGCAGAGAGAGCAGCATGACAAGGACTTGGTTTTGAGGAACTGGTCATGGGTTTAAGCCCACCTCTTACTTCATCACATTTTCATGCTGTGGTTCAGTCTCTAAAATATGAATAGATTCCCTTAACCATCAAGAACTAATGAAACAGAGCAAGCACAGAAAAGGGAGAACCCAAAGGACTTTTTAGGAGGTTGTTTTTCTGCCCTTCAGTCCAAATCTGGAAATTACTTCCATCCATATGTAATCCATATTTCTAACTCTGATTTTCTTTTGTTCTTTCCCCACAGTTTCCATTTGTCTATATTCAGGTGAGTGGTTAACCACACATATATTATTTCATCAGAACGTGCAGGCACAGAGATAGCAGTCTTCAGCCATGGTGTTTTCAGGCTGAGATGCAAGGGAAAAACCATGGGCACATGACCTTTTTCCTCTGTGTAAAGGAAGGCTGGGTAGTTGGGCATCAAAATAAGTTCCAACAACAGTTCTTAGATTGGGGAATATGATGTAGGACCAAAATAGTTAATTAGTGAAAGCCATGCTGTGAACAGAATTACACTTGCCTAGAGGTCATATCAGAATAGCTTATTCCTCTTCCCGAGCAGAACAAAGATTTTTTTTGTCTGCCAAGTGTGGCTAAAACCACAGAAATGTGTTAACCTAGCAAAACTAAAGAAACAAAATAATGTAAGTAGACATCCCTATGATCCCAAGCATGCCCTTTTTGTCTGTTGGTTGTTGTGGGTTTTTTAGCAGTTGAACTTTAGAGATAGACAGAAGTTAATAGGAAGGATGTTTCTGTCAATGATTCAAGTATCAATTTTTTCAGCTGAGAAACCCGAATATACAATTATTTTCTGGGATATCTGCTGGTGGAAAACTTATGGGGGGACCCAATGATGGAACCCAATAGCAGCACAAAAAATCCTGAAATTAGTGTGTACAGATCTTGAATTTGTTTGCATTATTATGGATCCTACATAGTCAGTCCTGGCACTGCTCCTTGCTGCTTGGGGTTGTGATCTTCATGTGATCTTCATTCAACCCTCTCTCTCATTAGATGTGTGTTGACAGAGTGTTGACAGAACAGGAGAGGCAGAGGTGGGTCAGAAATGGGCTACACACCTCTTTTCTACCCTCCTGTCAAAGTGCTGCCACTCTCTTTTCCCCTCAGGTAATTTCCAGAACCGAGCTGCAGAGCTGGTGGGCCACTGACAATCTGTGAATATTTGGGGAAAGAAGAGTAAGAGAGTGTGGGATAACAGGTGGAGGAGAGCATCTCAGAACTACCTGCTACTGAGGCTCTCCCATGGGGTCCCTTCCTCTTCAATGAGATGATACTTGACTGAGGAATTTCACAAAAGGAACAAGACGAAATAGATCCTCCCCACTGACTTCAGAAATCCCATATGCCTTTGTCCAACAAGCTGAATAATTTCATCATTGTTTTTGTGTCAGTACCATGAAAGACTTCAATTTTAAATCACTAGGAAGACCATCCTCTGTTTTCTGCTCCAGCCTTTGAGGCATGGTGTTGGTCTGTGCTGTTTAAGTCAGCTTATGTAGACCTTGTCTCTGCTTCCTCCATCACCTCTGCTCATTCTCAGTCCAGCATTGTCCTTGGTTTGACTTTCACAGATGTCTACAGGGCAGTCTAGTAGACTGGGCAATTCATCTGTCAGCAAATTCACCATTTTTCTCTATGGTATTATTTTTTGGCCAGATCAGTTTACCACGTGTTTGCGTGAAATTTGAACTGGCCCAAAGGAAAGGGTGACAGGGATGAAGAAAGGTGACAGCTTAAAGTCAGCAGTGCTAAAGACATAAATGTTCATCAGCCCACACCTTTAATATCACTAATTGATCGTAGTCAGCCACAAAGGCAGAAGTTAGTATAAGCCTATTATTTCTGAACTATTATCCTATCTCTTCTGTCATTTAAAAAACAAAAAACCACACCCTTTCTGAGGAAAAACCAAACAGACTTTCAGGTCTAACCTAGAAATAGAGAAATGATAACAAGTTCACAGGCATGGCTGCAAACATTTTCTTGAATTCCTCCTCCAAGGAAGCACAGTGAAGTCCCCTCACAATAGGTGAGTGGTGAGCTTTTCAGCAGGATTGAAGTGCAGTGTGATGAAGAGCATTTGGTCAGAGCCATGGGATGTGTTTTCCTGGCTGTGTCTTCCTCTTGGGGTGCTTCCTGGGAAGAAGGGCAGCTCTTCTGCCCTCTGACCAGTGATGGCCAACTGGGGGGATGTCACTCACATCCCTTTTTCCCTAAGCCCTGAGATAAAATCTCAGTGAAGTAAATGCATCCAGTCACGTACCTTGAGTCACGTACCTATCTAGAGTAAATAGACTTTTGGCGACAGCCAGGGTACAATGCAAAGAGCAGGCAGAAAATCAAAGACTGCAAACATTAACCATCCTGCTGAGGAGCCTGGAAAAAGTCATCAAACTGCACAGCACCACTGCACTGGTTCAGTGACTTCTAAGAAATTTGGGGCTGAGGTGATGAATCTGGAGCACAGCCTATTGATAGGCAGTTCAAAATGAGCGATTCTCAGCTGTAGTAGTGATGAGATTTCAGCTCCAGCATTAGGTGCTAAGCATTTCCCAGCTGGGATGTATATATGCTGGGCACTCCACTGACCTGTCCCTGCAAACTGCCTGTACTGTCTTCTGACCTGGAGTCATCCTCACCTGCAGGATCCCCAGAGGAACCGTGTGTACCAATGGCAAGGGGTGGAACTAGACACAGGCTTTACACAGCTCTCCTTCCCCCTCACCTCTGAACCCATCCAAGGCTCCTACAAAATAGTCGTGCAGAAGAGCTCCTCATCCCATGTGGAGCACTCCTTCAGCGTGGAGGAATACGGTAAGGAGAGGGGGTATGGGCTGCAAGTGGGGGGTGACAGCGATGCCTTTTATTGTGACTTCTTGATTTGGGATTTCTTGGGAATGGTGTGGAGAAGGGAGGGAGAGAATACATAAGCAATGGGGTGCAGAGGGGCTGACTGAGGAGGTGCTGAGTATCACAGGTGGTTGCTTACTTTATGGCATCTCTGCAACCTGCTTGAGCATGCATTTGCTCACAATGCTTTTGGGAATACAGGGTCCAACAGGTTTCTTGTGCATGCCTTGTCACACCAATTTCATCTGACTTTGTTTCAGTCGCTTTTCAGTCCAGAGGCTTGTTGCAAGTAGTACTGGATATTGAGTAAGAGATGACAGTATTTTGATGACCCTGTTTTGCATCTCTCATCTGCTGCATCCGTCTCTATTTCTCCATTTCTCTTGTAGTCCTCTCTCTTTTTCCTCTTCTTCCTTGTTTCCTGCAAAAGCTTAGAAAACATGTCTGGTGGAAAACTTCAGTTTGAAGTCTCAACCAACTCCCTGGGCAACCTCTTCCACACAGGTGGAGAACGTGCTACTCCAAGCCTTAGTTGCAAATTGTGTACTATAAAACTCGTGACACAACACACAGGGAGAGTGTGTCCTTCTGAATGGGCATATGTGAGGGATCTACACAGCTGCCCGGCACCAATGAGATCGCATAAGCATGTGTTGCAAATTGTGTGCAAAAGTGTGGAAAGGTAGGGGCTGCAACCCTCCTTAAATCCCTTTAAATCCAAAATGGTGGTGAAGGCTGGTGAAGAAAACCTGGGGAAGGGGTGACAGAGCCATACTGCAGACCACAGAGAGGTGATGGGTTAGTATTGAGATGATTCTGGCTCTGGGTTTGGGTTGTTGTATAGTACACTGCTCTCCTTCAACTCTTCTCATATCAGATTTTCTTTCTCCCATCTAGTGCTGCCCAAGTACGAGGTCCTGGTGAAGCTGCCCAAGGTGATCACTATTAAGGACATGGAGCTTCCAGTGTCCGTCTGTGGTCTGTGAGTCACAGAGCTGGAGTAAATGTCTCCTGCTCATTCTTCACTCCTCCTTTCTCCTGAGGGCCAAAAGAAACTTGGGGAAGGCTTTTCATACTTTCCCCAGACATCTAGTGCAGGCTTGTTCCACCCTATCAAACCTGAGCCTGCTTCTTGGCCTGAAAAAGTCAAAGTGAAGGGTCTTCTCTATTTTCCATGAAAGGTGATGCCAAACCAATCCGCAGCTCTCTCCTCCCAGTTTACCATACATTTCTCTTTCTGTCTTTACATTTTTTCAATTAGAGCTTCTCCACCAATCCTGAACCCTCAAATGCTGAGAGTTGTCAGATCAGAAATCACAGTATTCTCATCTTTAACTCATAAATTTTCTTTCTGAACCTCTGGTTGCCTTTCTACTTCGTCATCAAACCCTCAGAAACTTGTGATACAAGGATGAAATAATTTTCTACAGACAATCTTTTACTGCATTCCTGCAGAGACCTCCCACCTAAAAGAGATTCTAGTCACTGATGGAAGAATGTCACTATGGAATTGATGGAAATGTATCACTAAAATATCAGATTAGTCAGCCTTCAAGAAGAAATACTAGGAAGTTACCCACAGAGGTCTTTAAGGAGATGTGTCTGGTTGTGGCTGATTGTCTCATCATCTAATATATTGTTTAACACCTTGTAATTATAGGTACACCTATGGGAAACCTGTTCCTGGTTTGGTGAACGTCCAAGTATGCCGGAAATTTTCCCATTCTACTTCAAATTGTTACGGAAAGGAAGCAGAAGCTGTGTGTGAAGAATTCACTAGGCAGGTGAGTCCCAAGATTAAAATGTAGGGGTCTTTCTTACAGTTAATGGGCAATGTTGTCTAAAGGAGGCCCAATCTGTGACTGTTGGGAGATAGTAGGACTCTGTCTGGGGAAAAGCAGATGTTCTTGGAGGAAGGCATTCTTAAGAGGTGGGTTGTTAAAATGGAAACAGAACTGATGAAGAAAACCCCACAGCTGAAATCCTGACCCTATTGAAACTAGTGACAAATCCCCCAGTTAGTGTCTGTGAGATCCCTGCTAATGATCCCAAATCTGAGAAAAGAATCTGTGAAAGAACTTTGTGACTGTGGGAGGGACTGGCAGGGAGCAAAGAGCAAAGAAGACGAGGAGAAAACAAGAAGGTGGTATTGTATATAGGTCAAATAGAGGAGAAAGGACAAGAGTGAAGACAACAGAAGAAACAGGAAGAAAAACAGAACTAAGGTAGGAGGAAGCTAACAAGGAAACCAGTGCGTGCCTTGGAGAAACGAGGGTCAAGTACTGCACAGAAAACAGAAAATATGTGGATGAAACACCAGGAAACAGGCTGTAAACAAGTTCTAGTCTGGGAGACAGCCCTAGAACATAAGGCTGGATTTCATGGCAGAAGTTAGGCATTTGGGTTTGGGGTATCTATTCCTGTCCCACAAAACACCTGATTTGTTCACACAATTCCAATTTTCTCTCCAATTCCCTGCTTAGGCAGATGCTCGTGGATGCGTTTCTGGTGTAGTAAAGACCAAGATATTTCAGTTCCAGCGCAAGGGATATGAAATGAATATTGAGGTACAAGGCAAGATCACAGAAGATGGCACAGGTGTGTATCGCATGAGGATGGCAGGCCATAATAGGAGGACCTGGCAATAATGAGGAAAGTGGAGAGACATGCCTAGATATGTTTCTGTTCATTAATAATTCCTCTTTACTGTGCTCTCTCTCAGGAATAGAGATTACTGGAACAGGCTCCTGTGGAATCACATCCGTAATGAGCAAAATCAGCTTTGACCTGCTGGACTCTCAGTACAGACCAGGGATCCCACTCTTTGGGAGGGTAGGGAACTTCTGAGACCCGGGACAATGAACAGCATAGCAAATTCACAAGTGCACAATCCCATCAGATGGAATAGTAGTGTGCAGACAACATGGTCCACCTTCCTCTGCCTCTGCACAGGCAGATGAATTACAGTCATTTGGGGCACTTCAGTGGCCCTGGAACTCCTGGCAGTCAGCCCAGTACAAAATTGAAGCCCCCGTTGTTCTGACACATGAGAATAACACCAGAGAACCTTGTGGGCTATTCCTCAAGGGAATGTTATCCAGGTGCAAAGGGTGACTACAACACAGGTGGGTGTAGTCATCAACAAGGGCACAGTCCCACAGCACCCAACCAGACTGAGCAGAGCAGGGCTGGAGACAGTAACAGGTTCCACCAGCAGTCACCAGACAATGTGAGGTGATGAGTCAGGGCTGAGTTCAACCAAATTCCAGTTAACCAGGTGGGAACAGTAGGAGAAAGAGCTGGGTGTAGGTCTATCTCAAATGTAGCTTTAGTCAAGGACTGGGGCAAAGTACAAGCCTGAACTTAGGGTTCCTGAACCAAGAGGTAGATGATATGTGGTGAATGGTTCCAGATGAAGCTCGACAGGGGAATTAAAATCTACTGTGGAATTTAGGGCTCTGACAGATAATTTCCCTGGGCCAATCAGATTGTTTTCCTGAGAATTTTCTCAGTTGCTGCCTCAGACAGCTCAGGATGCACCTCACACTTTTCCACATTTAGGTCTTTTGTTCTTCTCCATAAGAAACATCCTGCCTGGCAAGAAGGAAAAAGAGGGAGAGGCTTTAAGACTCAGAATTTGTTTTCTGTTTCTAGTTTAAAACCTGAAGTTTGTTTTTGCTCTGTTAGGTGAAGCTGGCAGATGGCACTGATGCTCCAATCGCCAATGAAACCATCATGATTTCTGTGGATGGAGACAAATACAAAGGGAATTACACTACAGATGAACGGGGACAAGCCTGGTTTTCCATAGACACTACCACCTTTACAGGAGCTTCCCTGGAAATCCGAGTGAGTAGCAGAAACAGGGCAGAAGGACTAGGGTAAGCCTTTGTCTTTCTGATCATCAGGGGAAATATTTATCCATGGGTTATCACTCTATCTGCCAATTGGAAGATAGAGCAAGTTTCTTGGCAGGTCACCTCTCTTCTCCGTGTCTCCTGTGCATGTTCTCTACCTTCTTCTAAGAGTGGGAAATGTAGAACATGCCCAGAGGTTTTCTGTGGACTCTCATGTGACTTGTTATCTGAGTTTGGTCAGTTGTAAACTTTTTATTCTTCTTTATCAGGCTGATCATAAACCTGAATTGAACTGTTATGACAGTGACTGGATCACACCTTCATATGAGCATGACATGCGTAGAATAAGTCGGTTTTATTCACCAAGTAAGAGTTTCCTCAAAATTGAGCCAAAGCCTGAGGTATTACATTGTGGCTCCCCCACGGAGATCCAAGTGCACTATATCTTCGCACCTGAGGCCATAGGAGAGCAGAAGAAAATTGTCATTTACTATTTGGTAAGAATTATTTTGGTTACTTTGGTCTATGGCCACAGAGAGCCCATGGCACACATAGCTGTTTTCCATGATGAGCAACTAGAGCACTGCTATATGGTCAGTCCGTAGCCAGTAAAGAGAGTTTGAAATGGAAAGTGTGGCCTATGGCAGTGGGATTTAAACACATTTCTGTAATGCTTCTCATGTTGTCTTCTATATGCAGACATAGGTAGAATGTACATGTTTTATTAAGAACAGAAGAGAGACATAATGTTAATGGAAGGACCATTTTCTTGCATGCAGCCATCTAAGACTATCATTTCATAATACTCCACCCCTAGTTTTCCACATTCCTGGTCATGGTCACAGTTCAGAAACCAACAAGAAGATGAAAGATGATGAGGAAAGCAGTCTCCTACTCAGTTTTATCCTTTGGTAGTCAATTGACCACTGAAACCGAAGCAACACCTCTAGCTACAGCACCAGAAAAGCCCAAGAAGTTTAGAGCTTAGGTCTTTCCATCAGGCAATGATGGAAAGTTTGAGATACCACAGTAAGTGGAACAACTTATAACATCTGGCATTGAAAACATAAATTGATTCATTTTGGGGCGCAGAGAAGAGAGACTAATTCAACTGTGACTGAACAATGATGTCACAATTTCTCTTGGGAGAACAGGAAGAATCAGATGACTATTCAAATAGAACTTCTGTTCCCCCAAATTTATTTTTCTGGTTTTCTCACTTAGGGACACTAGCAGAAGGGATAAAGAAGTCAGTGAAACAGGCACTCCTGATGGATTGCACAGAACATTGTGGGGACTTAGACTGAGATTACAAAAAAGAGAATAGAAATTTGTGGTAGAAATGTCCATGTGCTTATTTTCAAGACTGAAGCACAAGGTTCCTGTTTATCCAGGTAGCCTGGGAAAACTGGTCTTAAATATATACCTATAGCAGGTAACACAAAACAGTGAGGGAACTTACATTTTCATAGGTGTGGATCCCATATCTTGAAACTAAAATATGGTGCCATGGAAAAATATCCTAATGGAAAGTATGTGTATAAAAGACCTTTTTGTTTGTGAGGAAGGAAACTAGGAAACTTTTTCTAGAAAGTAGGAAATTACAGCTAGCGTTCAGGCTGTTGTTTAATGGATGCTCAGGGATCTTATTCAAGCTTTTTTTTTATTTACAGTCTGTGCTCTTCTATTCCACCTCTGTGTGAGTTACAATACTAATCCTGATTAAATTTTTCTCCAGACTGTTTCACAATGCAACTGCAGAGTGGACTGAGGAGAGCTTGCAATCATCAGTCTGTTCCAAATTGTTAGACGTGTGCATATGACCCCCAAACTTAGGTGTGCTCAGAGGCAAAGTGCATTTGAACCCGATCTATATATGCAATATGTACAAAAGGGATGCCCGGTCTGACCAATTTTGGTCACTTCTAGGAGAGGCTATTTCAGCCTTCAAAGACGCAGCAAATTCCAGTCTGGCACTTGCTTAGTATCTTCTTGGTTTTGTTCACAGTTGGCAGTGCTATCCATGCACTCTGCAGTTAACCCAGTGAATGTTCATTCTCCTTCCCTTCAGCACCAGTAGCAACCATTACAGGAAGGTTTCTCTGTCACACAGGTGATGGCCAAGGGAGGCATTATTTTAGCAGACACCTATGATCTCACTGTGAATCCCGGAGATGGTGAGCAGAACTATGCATTTTTAGCATCTCTGATGATCTGGGGGCAGGGGGGATGTAGAGGAATTTAATGTTTGAATTGAGATGCTGTTTCAAAATTAAATCTTGATAAACAAAGAGGCTTGGATTAGTTTTGCTTTCTCTGAGTTCTGTCAGGTGGTATTTTTTGACCAGAAAATTTTAGAAAATTCAACAAAAAATATGCATGATATTTTGATTATTTTTTTTTTTCCTCAAACCAACACTTCCTGCTGACCACTTTACCCAATTCAGATTATGTGTGCTTACCAGTTACGCGTACAGTGAGCAGGAAGAACATGCCTCCTTTTCTTTCTCACTTTCCTTCACATTTTGGGAATTGTTTCTCCCTTATAAGCATGCAAATACACACACACCTATATTCTAACCAACACATTTAAGTTTATTCATATAAATTTCCAAGGATTACACATTTCAGTAACTGAGGCTGGCTATGATACATCATTAAAAGCCTTTCAACAGTGAGACCAGGGAGACATTTTGGAAGTCTGTGAGAAGGAGTTACACTGCAGTGGGTATAAACAGTATAAGGAAGTAAAAGGTCTTGCATGCTGCATGTTCATAGAAAGTTCTGCATCCTCACCAATAGTAGTGACTAAACTAAACCCTGGCTCATAACTGGGTATGTTGTATCACCTTTGTCCAGATTGTGACAGGAAGCTCAGGCCCAGCTTGGAAGAGTCTTTCAACAGAAAGGCATTTCCATCTGCCTCTACTTGGAGCAATAGCTTGGTGTTCCAGCTAAATGCTTGCCCATTCTTTCAACCCCTCTGCAACATCAACTGCCGACTCCATTACAACAGTCCCTAATTTCTACGTTTTTCCCCTCATCTATTTTTTGTAGACTGCAAAAGATATTGGAGCTTGAGGGAGAAAGGGGTTGGGAACATCAAGAAATTATGCCAGATGTTAACTGGGGAGAATCTAGAAGACATGTTGAGGCCCAACATGTCACCAAATGCATCTCATTTGGCTATTACATGATCACTGTTTGAATGCAGGTATCTTCAGCAACAGTCCTAGACATAGCTATACACATATCAGTTTTCCTGTCCCTGCTAACAAAAAATGTTCAACACGAGTGAACTTGACTTTCTTTTTTATACTGGAACTTTTTGTATGTCGCTTAGCTTTTTTTCTCTCTGTTAGTTTATGGGACGTTTCAGTTGACCTTCCCTGTTGAGGCGACAGTTGCTCCCCTGGCACGGATGCTTGTGTATACCACTTCACCAAGTGGGGAAGTCATCGCCAGTTCAGCAGATTTCCAGGTTGAAAGTTGCCTCCCCAATAAAGTGAGTATAAGTTGGGATTTATGCAACCCATGTTTGTCTCATGGCCAGTAGTTGAGATATCCACATGTTCATGAAATGATCTGACCAGATGTTGACCGACTCATAGAATCATCTGGGCTAGAAGGGATCTCCAAAGGCCATTACATTAGTCAAAGCTGAACATGTATTAGACAAGCTGCAAGGCACTTAGCAGAGCTCAGTTCACAAGGCTAGATGCTTCAATATAATAGTATGTAACAGTGTCTGGAAAAGCAGCTGTTCTAACCTCCTTTTGTGGTTGCAGGTCAGACTGAGTTTTGTACCCAAGGAAGGTCTTCCTGCCTCCAACACGCGCCTACTTCTCCATGCCTCACCAAGGTCCCTGTGTGCCCTCCGTGCTGTGGACAAGAGCGTTCTCCTCATGAAGCCTGAAGATGAGCTCTCTCCCAGCTCTGTAAGCCTTGGTTATTTCTGGTAATGAGCAAGTACAAGAATGAACCAGTTCTTCAACTATAATTAACACCACTGTGGACGTGGGGTGATGTATTTTTATAGCTGCATTCACTACACTTGGTTTTTAGAAGCTGGCTTTTATCAAAGGAGTGTTAAGTACGGTCTGTGTCCCTATAAGCGCTGAATTGCTACACCTTTTCCTGGTTGGTTGCATTTCCCCAGGTGTATGATCTTCTCCCACTGAAGGAAATCCGGGGTTATACCTTCAAGGACTACTACCTGGAAGAAGACAATGTAAACCCTTGCGTGTCACTTGACAACGTATTATTAAATGGATTTGTCTACATACCAATTTCTCCTGATGGTGAAGGTGATGCCTATGACATTCTCAAAGTAAGCTACAGCCTTTTGTTTTAATTTGTTGCTACTTTTTGGAATATGGTCTGCTCTCCTCTTCTCCCTGTCCTGAAGGTATTTTTAGTGAACTTTGCTTCGAGCTTCCTATCTTTTGTATGCAAGACAATAACCAGGTCAAGGTCCTTCATCTATGTAGCCCATTATTGGTACCCGAGTGCTTCTCTGAACCATTAAAACCTTTAAGGGTCTCCTCATTGCTACTAGAGACACTTGTGAATGGGTTCAAGTAAGGAAAGAATCTTGAGAAGTGAACCCTGATAACATAGTACTAGAAACGCTTCCTCAGTCAGATATGTTCTCTCTCTGTCCAGTGTAGATAGATCTTTAATAAAGTGCCAGTTACTTTGATAACCTACAGACATACTATGCCCATCTAGAGAGTCCTGCACAAGACTTTTGGGGACCTCTATATCTAAAGCTTTTCATATATGTCATTTTCACCCAGGCAAATGTCCCCAAGGTAGACCTGTGGCCTTAGCTTTCCATCTGATCATACCAAGATCTAGCCTTAGGAGGAGTATAACATGATAAAGCCTCAGCATCTGGGTTGAACCAGTCTATCTGGCGCTTGTATACAGGCCTTTGTTATTCTGGTAGATACCACACCTAAGTACATCCAATCTTGACATATTAAAAGTACTTTATTTTACAAATTGTGTTTGCATCTGGTTTGCTCTTCTTTCTCTTTGTTTATTAGGAATTGGGCTTAAAAGTCTTCACTAGCAGTAAGATCCATAAGCCTGAAATCTGCCAGCATTACCCAGGACACATGATGGAAAGGAGTTACAGTAGTTCTAGTAAGAACGCGTGCTTCGTTTTACCTCCTTGCTTTTTTCCTTCTCTCTACTTCTTTGAATATTAATTACACCAGGCAGACCAGATTCTCTTGTCAGATACTACTGACCTAATTCAGGATCATTCCCTTCTGGCCTCAGTCCTGATATAGGAAACTGATACAACCTCTGCCTGCTTATCCCTAGACAGATATGCCTGGCTAGATATCTAGCCAGATATCTAGCTAGACAGATATGCCTGGCTAGAACTGTGTGTGCTTGGTGACACGGTGATTCCCACGCCAGCCTCTACAGCAGGGATCCTGTAGGCCAACACCTCTGTAGGGTGGAGTAGTACTCTGCCCACACAAAGTAATGACTTTTTTCCATCTGAGTCCAGTTATGGAAACCTAAAAAAAGGAGTCTTTACTTCCAGCAGTCACATTCTAGACATAACTAGAGGAACAACCAGGGCAAACGAAGGCCAAGATAAACTAGAAGGTGGTACAACACAATGGGTAGATATTTTACCACAGGAGGCTGAGAAATTTGTTTCTGTTCCCAGCTCTCCCACTCACATAACAATAAAAGGCTGGGTAGGTCATGTCGCTTCTATACAGCTTCAGTGACTGTGAAAGTAGAATAATGATATCACTTTGGGGTTTTTTTTCTCTAAATAATGGCCAGAGATGTAAAGACCCATATTCATTTCAAAACAATCTTAGATGGAGGAAGGGAGGGCTACATGTGGTTTCTATTTCTGGCCATTAAATTTAATAAAATGTGTGCAACTGTAATCTGGTGGCAGTAAGTTCTACATTTGTTTCTGTATGGCAACAGTAATGTATTATCAATAACATCTTCACACATGGCTCTTTTGGCACTGCTGGGTTGCTAGGGGAAGAACATTCAAACCCATCAAATCTCTGTAAGAGATCAAGAAAAATGAAATATTGAGATGACAACAGAGAAATACATTTGTTTCTAGTGGTCAAGGTTTCAAGGCTTTTCCTTCAATTTTAAAATTTGAGTTAAGAATAGCCACTACCCAGAAGGAAAGTATCCTCCTAATTTAGAATTGAGTTTGATATGTCATTTCTTTTTTTCCTGTCCTTGAACGAATTTGCCAGTCACTGCAATGCATCTGCTTGATGCTTTTGACTATGAAATGACAGAACATATGTCTGCCAGCAATTCTGTGGAGACCATCCGGAAGTACTTCCCTGAGACATGGATCTGGGACATAGTTTCAGTGAAGTAAGTGTCTGTGGGAACGTACAGTGAGGTCACTGGGGTGAAACCTCAGGAGATATTTAAATCTCAATGGAAATATCAGTATTTCAGTGAGGGATATTTCTAGCAGACAGAGGGATTTTTCAAGGTCACTAAGTATAGGATGCTTTGGGAGGACATGCAGAAGCCATTGCCTATATCCCAGCTGGTCAGGAGTTTGCTGTCAGCAGATGTTAAGTAGGCTGAGAAAAATATAAATTGCCACCAAAATATAACTGAAGTCTTGTTCTCCATTCCTTGCCAGTTCTGAGGGAAATGCTGATCTAGATGTGACCATCCCTGACACCATCACCGAGTGGAAAGCTAATGCATTCTGCACTTCGTCAGACACAGGCTTTGGCCTGTCCCCAACAGTGTCCCTCAGAGCCTTCCAGCCCTTCTTTGTAGAGCTCACCGTGCCCTACTCTGTGGTGCGTGGTGAGTCCTTCACGCTGAAAGCCACCGTTTTCAACTACCTGACCGCCTGCATCAGGGTAAGAGACATTCACAACTTTGCTCAGTCTGACAGCTTAGGGAAGCCTACAATGGGACACTTATAACAGGGCTTCCCAAGCCAGACAAGTGAACTCCAATTTCATATAGGTGTACGTGTGTAGGAATTCTTGGTGTATTTAATGAAGGGGGAGTATGTTTTCCTGAAAAAGTTTTGAAAGCTGTGTTTGATTCAGAACCTAAATCTCTGCTGCTGAGGCCCGCCAGCCTTGTCATCACAGATTTATATCATTGTCTATAGAAAGATGAAACTTGGCTTATCCACAGATCATTACATACCCACATGGAAAGACGAAGTTCACCAGGGTGGATACCTCTGTTCAGCCTTTAGTCTCATCTCATATAAAATCTCACAAATTATCACGCCAGGTTTGCTGAAATATGAAGACTTCCTGTGATTTATTGTATCTGCCCCTAAGGCACTGAGCAGAGCTATACAGCTTCACTATTCTTATCTGCATTCCAACCAACAAAAAAAGGCACAAAACAAATTGGGAGGTGATTAAAAAAAAAAATCTTGATCACCTTTGCTCAGTTTTATGCAAATACAGATTTTTTTTATTCTAAAAGGAATGAAGCTGAAACGAGGAGGAGGACTGATCCAGTCACTCCAATGTGTTCTCATTTATTTGCCTGTCTTTCCTGGTTTGTTTTCTAATTTCGGGTTCATTATCCCAATCTCCCTTATTCCCTTACAAGCTTTCCCACTGCTGATGTTTTACCTCTTCACCTAACTAATCATGAGGGAGGGTCTCTCGTGGCTAAGTTTTGTAGTCAATTGCTTTGCCTTTACTCACACAGCTGGTCCATGCTCTCCATTTTCCCACAATAGATTTTCTTTCCAAAGATAAGTGTCCCGTTCTCCACACTTGCCTTCCCAATCTCTTACAATTGTACGTGTTTTCAGTCTTTTTCGCACTTTATCACTCAGTTTTGGCTCTGCAGTATCCATAAGGTTCTCATTCCCACAGAATAGCTAGATCTGCTACCCATTTCCTCCGTACTGCAGTTCTCTAGCTTCTTTGTAACTCCAACCTTCATGAGATCTCTCTGTACAACCATCAGGTCAGCGTGTCTCTGGCTGAATCTACTCATTTCCTGGCTACACCACTAGAGAAGCAGGAAGAATCCTACTGTGTCTGCATGAATGAAAGGAAAACTGTGGCATGGGCAGTAACACCAAGATCTCTAGGTAAGGGGCTGGTCAGCAAGAAAATACTGGGATCAGGTATGACATCAGATCTTTGTTGTGAGGAGCTGAGTGACTCCAAATCTGTCTGGAAGGACCTTGTCTATGCCAAAAGTGAGTAGTCCAACCCTGGAGCTGAGACACTACACTGGGATGCAGTTTCTAGGTCCTAAACAAACTATTTAAGTGTTATCGAGTGTTGTTTTCTTAATATTTTACCAGAAATCGCAAATTCCCTTGATGCATGCGAGGCACTCAGACATTCCTGTTGTGGAGCTGAGAATATCTTAGCTTCATGTGGATGGGTCTGAAATATTTTAATCCAAGCTTGCTTTCTTTGAAGCCTCCCAGAACAAGGCTGACTTACAAGACCTGCCCCTTCACTACCCTACTTGCTGATGGACTAACACCTGCTCAGGTGGCCATCAGAAAGGAGATGGCCTGGAAGGCTGCCACTAGTCCAAGTTTAGTTCTCCTCTTAGAGAAACTTCTCTGTAAGACACCAGAGAGTGCTCACACAAACCCAAACCCAACATTTCCCTGGCACTGCCCCGCAGGGCTGGTTGACCCCTGTTTCCTCCAGGGCAGGTGGAGTTCTCGGTGAGCGCTGAGGCCCTGCAGGACCAGCAGCCCTGTGGGAATGCCATCGTGGACACCCCTGAGAAAGGGCGGAAGGACACAGTCGTCAGACAGCTGCTGGTGGAGGTATGTGGGCTGCTGTATCAGTTGCTGTCTGATAAAGTTTTTCTGGTTTAGCCATGATAGCAGCAGTAACAGCTCGTGTGACTCCTACTCTGCGTGCTTTTATCAAAGAAGCATTGATAAATCTGGTGTGGGTCAGTAGAGCCCGTAACTCACAGTGTTGCCATCTCACAGTAAAAGCAGGGTATTGCATTACATAGTGGGACAGACATAATAAGGCAGGCAATAATGACAGGTTTGTCCCAGACACATCATCAGGGAGATATATGAGAACTCCTTAATTTTCCCTGTAATAAATCACAGGGATAGGTTGCAAATGGAAGGCTTGCCAGAAACCTCCTCCAGCACATGGCCAGTACGCTGGAGTATGGAACAGTCACCATGACCCACAAATATTTCCAAACAAAACTACCATCACTGTTTTGAATTGTTTTTTATTACACTTTTCAAAACGTTCAAAACAGTATGGCTTTTTTTTTTGCCTTCTTTTGTACATTTTTCTTTCCTTAAGCAGTGTTTTGCAATGATAAAACCACAACTCTTCCCATGATAAATAGCCAGTCATAAAATTAATCCACAGTATAAAACTCCCTGTAATATTAATAGCAAACAAAGGGTGCTATCTTGTTTTATAGCAAAATTATGTAATATCACAAGCCATAATGTTGTCAGTCCTATTCACAACAGGAAGGAATACTCATATTTAACAAAATTAAGCCAGGAGTAATATATAACGCTGTAACTCCTCCTTACATTGCAAACATTCCAATTTTCAGTAAGGCAGAGCTAGGCTTTGTGTAATATGTAACACCAGAAAATGTTTTGCTAACCTGAATACAACGATGGAGCAACAATCCTATCTGTTAGGCTTTATTGGTTTATGGGGTTTTTTTAAATTTTGTTTATTTACAAATGAATTTGATTGTATAGTGCGTTTCGTGTATCAGGGCACGAATAACTGTTTAACATTTCACGAAAACTTCCTGATTTCATAAATGCATTCGGAGAAAAGCATTTATTTTGTTCTTTGAGGATACTGGAAGATCAGAACCCTTAAGTCTTTTCTCCCAGATGGGGAAGGAGTGAAAATAACCAAAATAAAGCATTAAAATTACTTCTGTCGGGGTGTCTGAGAGATTACTGGCTTTATGCTGTTATTATGATGAGGTAATACACCTACAGCAAGCCCTGACTGGATAGAACCAGAGATTAGCATCCAAGGCTGACTAATCAATTAGCAAGGGTGGGTACAGTGTGACTTGCTTGCTTGGTGGAGCTGCATTGTCCCAAACACAAGGCTGTCCCTTGTCCCTGTCCCCCAAACTGAGCCTTGCTGGGAGCTAGCTGGGAAACAGGATGTTTTTTCACCCAGGAATTTCTCAGCTGGAAAGGAAGGTCTTTCAAATGGTTAGTTTTTGTAGGTTTTAATTTCCTGTTGAAAATTTTCAAAATAAAACAAAACAATGGATTTCTCATTTAGTTGCATTTCAGAATGACATAAACAAAGTGCCTTTTCAAACAGAATTTAGCTCTGTTGCAGTTTATCCTAAAAGCTTTTCTTCCCTCCCCCCCCATTCTTTGAATCCTTCTCTGTCTTTTCATACCGAAGAATGAGAGACACTGTATTTTAACTGTGTGAGAAAGTGAAGGTAATACCATAATTTACATCCTGGAAAAAAATTTCAGCTGGCAAAAGTTGGGAACCAGTAATGAAGCAATGGAAACTCTCCTATTTGGAGGTTAAAAAAATGGATAAGAGGATGTCACTGAAATAAACCCTGACAAAATATGTTTTCTAGTAAACATTTGATTCCTGAGTTTCATGCAGAATATTTTCAACCAGCTCAGCAGGAAACGGGACCTCTTTGCTGACTTTGAAATTAGGCTAGAAGTTTCTGAAACAGAGGGATGCGATCACCAGTTGCCTGTGGCATGTATTTAAATTTTGGGCGTTGTAACGTGTCCCTTGTGGGTGCATTGGAGTGCTTTAGTTGCCACCTCTCACAACTGTTCCTACTGGTGTCCCAAGCACTCATCCATGGCTGCAGCCTGAAGAGTCCTTCTAGACTGGGCAAAGGTGGGGGGCACCTTGGAAGCCAGAGCCCTGTGGCTCTATTAGCACTGTTGGTGACATCATCTTGCGTGTTGCCTACACCATAACTTGTGAAGGTGCAGGGCCTCTCTCAGTAATAAGAAAGGAAAGAACAGGTATTAAATGTCACGTTTTAATCAGACAGTATATTATAGTCCTCAATTATTCTCAGTTTAGCACACAGAGAAAAAAAACTTTGTAAGCATTTTCTAAAGACTTTTTAGTAGAATGAAGTTATTACCACAAGGCAATTTAGAAGTGTTTAATGTTCTTAGACTCCTTTATGTTTCCCTCTTGATATTTCTTCCTTTTCATTCTTGTTGTTGCTGTTTCTCATTTTTTGATTTTTTTTTTTTTTCCTTGCTATTTTCCCCAAGCCGGAAGGGACTGAGGTGGAAACTACCTACAACTCTGTACTCTGTGCAGCTGGTAAGAGCCTTTTGCTTTCTAAGACTTCCTTTGCTGAGGCTGAGACTAAAGATAAAGGGAGAAGACAAGGTTCATGAATGCCCCACTCTGAGAAGAAAGGTGTAGAGATTTGATAAAACTGAGTAAACTCTATGTATGTTCAACTGGTTATGAAACTAATTCTTCCTAAAGGAGAAGAGCTGAGACTGTAGTAGTGCCTGCAATTACAGAGGCAGAAGCCTATCTCTTAGGAAATAAGTCTGGCCAGGTCCTGTAGGGAGAGAATATCTGGGGTTTAATGGGGTCTCTAAAGTTTTTCATGCAATGGGTGTAAAATCACAAACTGGACTCTGTAGTAAGCCAGGTCTGCCCACCGAAGCAAAAGAGGCCAGAAGAATAGGCTGGAAAGTGTATTTGTCAGTCAAGGCCAGCTGGTAGTAGAGCTCCCCAGTTCCAGAAGGACAGGGAACTGCTGTAAAGGGTACAGCAGAGGGCTACTAAGATGATGAGGGGCCTGGAGCATCTCCCTTATGAGGAGAGGCTGAGGGACTTGGGTCATTTTAGTCTGGAGAGGAGAAGACTGAGGGGGGATCTGATCAATGACTACAAATAGCTAAAGAGAGGGTGTCAGGAGGATGGGGCTGGTCTTTTTTCAGTGNNGAATATAAGAAGTTCTACCTAAACATGAGGAGGAACTTCCTCACTTGGAGGATGGCAGAGCATTGGAAGAAGCTGCCCAGAGAGGTGGTGGAGTCTCCTTCTCTGGAGACATTCAAAACCCAGCTGGACACATTCCCGAGTCTCTGGGTGGACCTGTTCTGGCAGGGAGGTTGGACTAGATGATCTCCAGAGGTCCCTTCCAACCCCATGTGATTCTGTGTTAGTCCCATGGAGCATTCCGGGATAGTCTGTGTGTGAGGGTACTGCAGGCCCAACACAAAATTTGCAGGAGGGGAAGCTTCCACAACAAAATTTCAGATGAATGGGTTTGTTGAAGGCAGGAAACTCCTGAGCAGGAGATGGTGTCTCACCCTCTTGGCTGCTGCCTATCCATGTAGATATATGTGAAATTGTAAACAAATTGATCTGGGTTTTATCGCAGGAAAGTCAATGTCAGAGGCAGTTTCCCTGGTTCTCCCAGAGACTGTGGTGGATGGCTCAGCCAGAGCATATTTCTCAGTGCTAGGTAAGTGAAGCATTCTTAAAGTGTCACGTGCTGGTTTGAAACACTGCCATGTTTCTTCAGGCTGTGCTCAGTCTACTGGCACACCCTGAACTATGCTAAATTTGCACTCAAAATTGTCCCGTTCCCCAGGTGACATCATGGGCACTGCCATGCAGAACCTGCACCAGCTCCTCCAGATGCCATTCGGCTGTGGGGAGCAGAACATGGTCCTGTTTGCACCCAATATCTACGTCCTGGACTACCTGAACAAGACAGGGCAGCTGAGCGAGGAGGTCAAATCCAAGGCCATCGGATACTTAGTGAGCGGTGAGTTGGGACACAGACTTTGCTTTTTTGTTCATTCCTTCTCTTGGCAACTGGATAAGAACATCATCATTGGCCACTGGCATGTATGATCTGGGGGAGGTTCCCCTGGTGCATTAAGGGAACACATGGTAGGTCAGGTGTGTATTATACAATAGCTATAGGAGAGAGAAACCTGCACTCAGGTGGAGGTGCAGGGTGAGACAGGACAGCATCCAAACAGGAACAGAGAAAAAGTCCAGGTCTGGCAATAACTCTGAGTTTTCTCCATAAGGAAAGGGATATATGTAATCCATAAATCAGGCTGCGACCTGCCATTTTGGACATTCCTTAGAATTAAGATTTAGACAGTGTCACTCACCTTTGACTAGGTCAGAATTTTAACACACGAGCTAGGACACGTTAGCAGAAATAAACAGGTACTTATGGACACAGTGGGTATCTGCTGACTAACAGGGGATTATTTTTAATTGGTTATTTTGCAGAAAAAACACGCTTCTTCCAATGAAAACTATCCTGGTTTTTGCATCCCTGTCCCATGTGGGACTCCCCTTTGTATTCCATTCTCCTCCAAGAACTATTTTCCTATTTCTCTCTCCAGTCTGGGACACATTTACCTCTCCTCATCAAGTTTAGAGCAGACAGTGGCAGTGACCACAGATAGACAGTTTCCAGGTGTTTTAGGAGAGAGGAAGAGCACAAGGATGGAGGAACTCAGAGCTGTGGGCTTGCATGAACTTCCACTGTAACACTCAGCAGCGTAGTTCACACTTGTGCCATTAAGGAGGACACCGTGTCCCATATCTGCTACACATCCTTTGCATGGCTCCTTGAAAAGTACTGTTACAAGTAAAATCACAGAATCTTCTAGGTTGGAAGGGACCTTAAAGATCATCTTCCACATATTCTTCCACTTTCTGTTTCAGGGTATCAAAGGCAATTGAACTACAAACACTGGGATGGTTCTTATAGCACCTTTGGGCCCCGTTATGGGCAAGTCGGGAATACCTGGTAAGACTTCATTACCATTGGCTTTTTGTTTCTGCTTTCCATGCACCTGCTTTCCTCAGGGTTCACTTGTGCTTGGTCATTGTGGATGTTGAAATGGAGGTGGAGATGAAATTATAATCGTGGCATCATAGGATGATCATGTGAGATAATGGAGCAGGGAAGGATGCTAAGGTTTGCAGTGCTGCACTGATAGCTACTTACCTCCCCTGACACCGTTCTTCAGCTCAAGTGAGGGTGACCTGAAGGATGCCCTAGCTAGCTGTTGATAGCAGAAGATGCTGATGAATCCCCAGAGTGCCGTTGACCACCTACCTGCAGCCCTCAGGGCTATGAATGGCAGCTTCATTTACCATTGGTCCCTATCTCACCCAGTCACCACCCCAAGGTGGCTCGCAGTTTCCAACCAACCCCTCTGATCTCATCCTGTAGCCTCTACTGCTTTCCTCCAGAACAGTGATGCCCAGATGGGACCTATGACAGATACCAAGGCCTGCTCAGGATATCTCATTTCCCTCTGTCACTTTCAGGCTCACAGCTTTCGTCCTCAAGTCCTTTTCCCAGGCCCGGCCTCACATCTTCATAGATGAGAAGCACATTCAGGATGCTTTGGTGTGGCTCTCTCAGAAGCAGAAGGAGAACGGCTGCTTCCGCAGTTCTGGGACACTCCTGAACAACGCCATGAAGGTAACACATCTGCCTGGTTGGCCCCACATGGGCTTTGTCAGCCTGGAACTTGACCATAAGTCACTCTGGGACCAACAGAGCTATTTCAGCTCTTGGGGTTTGAGGGAGGAGGAGAGGGAGTTAAATATGTGAGCTATCACTGAACCAGGAAGAAGCCGAAGAAGCCAAGAGCACCTTCTGAAGGACTTACCATGAGAAGGAAGCTAGGAAGAACTTTTCCCTGCAGGCTGTAGATATGTATCAGGGAGAATCCAGTTGTGCTGTGTAGCACCAACATCTACTTCTGTGGTTCCCTGCAGGGTGGAGTGAACGACGAGACCACGTTGACGGCCTACATCACTATCGCATTGCTGGAGATCCCTCTGCCTGTGACCGTACGTCTCTGCACCCCAACCCAAGCCACAGATAGTATTAACCTGCCCTTCTAGTGGCCCCCCAGATTATCAGGTCCCTTTGCCTTTTGAAAGAAGAAATGTGAATATTCTTTCTGGAATAACTGGAATAATATTTTTCCTCTATTTTCCTCCTCTGTCCAGTCCTGTCTCCCATATACACATTCCACATAATCTTTTTTCTTAATTCCCTTGTGGAGGAACTTTTTGATGGGAAATCCCCATCCTTAATGCTTGGGGAATAAGGTATACCTACAGGGAATACCATAAGCATAGTCTGTGAAAAGCCTCAGGCTTATTTAAAAGCAATGTGGGTTTGGTCCTTATGATCCCTGAGTCGACCTGTGATCCCCTCACAGGTAAAATTGGGAAGTGAATTGCAGCAGGAGGAGTGCTGAGCTGGGATGGTTGCCAGGCTGCTGGAACCCCTCTGCTCCAAATGCAGGAGGGACTATTTTGCATAGAAAGATATTTTTTTCATGTATAGTGAGAACCAGCAGAAGGAATTATTTTGTCAGTAGGGCAACAGGGATCACACCAGCCTCACCAGAAGAGTATTCTTTCTTTGATGTGTGCTGTGTTTAGAAGGCAAGCCCTCAGGCAGAACTGTATCAGATAACAAGGATGTTCTTCATCTCCCTGTCTGAGCCTAAAAGTGCCACTGAAGATGGGGTGTTTTGTCAGAATCTGATAGGGATATGGGTGCACTGCAGGTTAAGCTGAACAAACTCCTGCACAGCCCTTATTTAATGCTATTGCCAAGCATACAGAGTATTTCTCTGAGTAAAGTAAGCCTTTTTGGATCCCTTATAAAAAAAATACTAATACTGTCCTGAGCATGACATCTCCTGCTGCGTCCTGTCATTAGACTGAACTCCTCCCCAACACTTGCCTTACAAAGAGTAGTAAGCATGGGAAACCTTAGATGAGGTACATACACAACCAATATTTTTGTTGTTGTTGTTATTCTTTGGTTTCTCTAAAGCAGCTGAATTGCTTCTCCAAAAGTGACCACAAAAGATTTCATTGCGCCCAGTGAAGGCAAAGCACAAAGCCACTGAAAAATAAGTCTTTTCCTCCTAGGTCATCGATCAAGCTGTAAACGTGCTGTCAGGCTTCAGATCATGGCATGGCCCCCCTGCAGTGTTACTGCTTCAATTTTATACCAGTTTTTCCATCACAAATGAGGAATAGTTATGTGTCTTGCTAAAAAGGTCATGGGGTCACAGTGTCTGTTACTTAGAGCTATGTAAAGTAGTGACATTTTGCTTTGCTTTAGAGATTGTGTTCTGGTAACATACTTGAGATTTTGACTTCAGAAATGCATGCCTTGTTGGTAGTAACACATTGCAAAAAATATTCCAGAAAATAGAAAAAAAATTATATTCTTTCTTGTGCAGAGAGAATTTACCTCCAAATATAAGCTACATTATCAAGTTTCAGCAAAATGGAATCTTGTCAGAAGGCCCTGAAAAAGGGAAAGTAAACAATAAAAAGGAAAGGATGGAGCAGAGGGTGAAAGCACAGAACAATCTCATGGTGATAGTGAGAGGAGGAAAGCAAGTATCCAGAGCATCTAAAGAGAGGAGGTATATGAGAGAACTCCCCTTGTCCTGAGACACAATCAGGGCAGAAATTCTTCTCAAGGCCCCACTTCACAGTCTTTTTTAAAGACTGGGAAAAAACCAGTACAACAAGATGTAACAAAGAAAAGCATATACAAGAGCCTCTGGCTGCATATTTGACCAAGGCCATATTGGACCTGGAGGGGAAGGGATAGACAATGGTACCATCGTTGTCAGAGAGGAGAGTGGTGATGACAAGGGTCCATGGGTACCATCTGATTCCTGTTGTTTTACGAAGGACCTCTGGCTGCTCTAGCTGAGTCTCTCTCTCCTCCCAGCACTCGGTGGTGCGTAATGCTCTGTTCTGCCTGG